>VDFB02391085.1:0-164485 GCA_007258455.2 Sequoia sempervirens | reverse complement strand
AATGATTCTTTTCCCTGTAGAAAATTGCTTTTCTGTCATAAAGATAAGGGCTACCAATCACTATTCCACAGATATCCAATGGAACTACATCAAACTGTACTTCATCCACAAACTTACTAGTGATTGTGAATCTTAAGGTGCACTTTCTTGTTACTTGCAACTTATCATTCTCGCAAATCCAACCTAGTGGATAAGGTTTCTTATGAAATGTAGATTTTAATCCCAAGTTTCTTACAACACTTTCTGAAATCAAATTAACCTGAGAACCACTATCTATGAGTGCATCAATTTTAGTGTTCTTAGCAACAACCCTTAAATGAAATAGCTCATTCCTTTTCTTATCTTCAGAGAAATCATTAACTGTAGAAGTAGAAGCACAACTATGAACAGAAACACTAGAAATAGGAGCTTTACCTTTTAGACCCATAGCTATTATCTTAGTCTCATCATCAGAATCGGAACCAAGATCCATAACAACATTTGTGGCTTTCTCCTTACCCTTCTGTTTCTGATTATGTCTCTGAGCCCACTTAGGCTTCAATTCAGGATGCAACTGCCAACAATGTTCTTCATCATGACCCTTCCTGTCACAATGAGTGCAAGAAAGTTTCTCATCCTTCTTAACTGTAGCTGCCTTCTTTCCTTTCCCTGTCTCTACAACTTTAGAAGATTTCTTTACATCATTATCAAACTTATCAATAAAAGAGCCTTTACCCCTTGACTCTAAGTGGGTAGCTTGAACAGACACTTCATCCAAATTACAAGGGTTCAATACCAAAATAGAATGCCTAAGGTAGGAATGAAGACCTCTTATGTACTTCAACAAAGTGTCCTGGGTGTACAAAGGAACATTCAAAGCAATAGCCCTTTTCTTGAATTCATGGGTGTACTCTTGGACAGTTTGACCTTTCCCTTGCCTAAACATTTGCCAGTCCATCATTAAATATTGCATATGTCCTAGGGGATAAAATTGCTTCTTAAGAGCATTAACAAACTCTGCCCAAGTTAAACTGACTCTACCATGTAGTGAAATTTCTGCCTTAGTCTTACTCTCCCACCAGGTTAAAGCTGTACCTCCTAAACGAAGAGTAGCTAATTGGATCCTATCAACATCATCTAATAGGTTTTGGACTCTACAATAGACTTCAACTTGCTGAATCCAATCATCCAATTTTTTAGCATTTATTTCACCACAATACTTAGGCAAGTCTGAAAATTTTACATCCAATTTGATTTTAGGCTTATGCCCACTCTTGAAAGGATTAAAAGAAGTAGAATGAGGAGAAGATGGAGAAGAAGGAGAAGAAGGAGAAGAGGGAGGAGAAGAAGGAAAGGGGTGATCTGGTTGCTTTCCACCATCTCCATGTTGTTTCCCTTTCTTGTCTTCACGAACATCTTCCTTCGACGAACCTCCTTCACCATCCTTCCGCTCTTGTCTCTCTTGAAAAAGAATGTCCACCTTAGCCTTCATCTCGAGGAATGCTCTTCGAAATTCCTACTCACTGATTTCTTCAGGAACCTCCATTCCAGACACAGACATCTTTAGAAAACTTCTTCGCTTCCCAATCTCAGGATCAAATTCTTCAAGCTTGCCTTCGCCCTTCTGAATCCTGGATCTCGTTAGCATTCAAGAAAACAACTGCAATAATAGTCAACTGAGCTCTGATACCAACTTGATCTGATTACATCTAGACTATATGCAGTATTGAATGCTTAATTAAAACAACTTTGCGGAATTTGAATTCATGCATACATTAACAAATTTATGCATTAAAACTTCAAATGAGAAAACTGAATACAAGAGAGAAGAGAGAGGAGAAGATAGAATGTGCAAACAGAGTTTGATTACGGAGTTCGCCACAAACGTGACTACGTCTCCGGGTCGGCTCCAATAGAGTACGACCGATCCGATTAATCTCCAGAAATTAGTTACAATGCACCAAGTCCATTAGCTACAAGCACTTCGGCAGCATGACAAGGCTCTGACGTACAACAATGGCTTGAACAATCTCCTTAGAACTCCTCTTTCAAAACGTTTGAAAAATCTGCCAAGAACACTTAGCTAAACTCCTCCCTATACCACCTCTTAAATACAATTTTTTTTTCCATATGGAGGAAAAACCATAAGATTTACTAAAACAACCTTATCCCTCCATTTTTACATAAAAATCTTTATAAATTTCCCTTTCAAAAAAAATAAACCCCCCTACAATTTATTTAAGCCTTTCAACTTATTGTTTTCGGGCTTTTGTTACAACTTAAGGGGTTACTTTTAATAAAAAGTTGTTTGTTTAGTTTAAAGTTATAGGAGTTTGTTTTATACTAAGGCATTCGGTTTTGACGCATACAACAAAACCGACCGAAGCCTAAAATAGTCCAAACCCATCGAATGGCTTGTTGGTGGGTTTTCCTTTTAGAGACCTGATGGTTCCGGGTTCAACTCCTGGCGGTTACAATTTTAAAAACAAACTCCAAAACTAATGTGACAAAAACAACCCGACGCCAACTATAGTAAATAGAGGTTGTCGGGCTTAGTGGTGGAGTTCGCGCGTAGCAGCAAGCAAGTCAGGGGTTCAAATCCTCCCGTGAACATTTTTCCAACAACTACAATGACTGAACAACCCATCGGAGGATGAAAGTTAGGTTGCCACGTGGTGTGCCAAGGAGGCGCCACGTGGCCTGATTTCATTCGCTGCCCTGTGATGACATATATGCTGACTGGACAATTGGTGACGTGCCCCAAGGTGCCACGTGGCACCCATCGATGTGCCATGTGGGATTTTATTCATCCATAGATTGCCACGTGTCATTTGATGATTGGCCGAGGACAGACGGCTGACTGTACCATGCTGATGTCAGCAAAGTCAACCCAACTTTGACTGACAATATCTTGAGCATACGACGTCAGATTTCGATGAAACGAGTTGCGTTGGAAAGCTGGCGATGAGCTCTTCATGATGATGCCAAATTCAACAACTTTTGATGACATCATTTTTTTCACTTTTTGGATGCCCCCTGATCCGAGTTTGACCCAAAGTTTGACTAGCCATAACTTGTGCAAACAAACTCCTTTTTGCTCCGTTCAAGTTGCGCTGGAATCAGGACATCAAGCTCTTTCGGAAGGTGCAGATTCTAGAGAGAAATGAGAAACTTCAAATTTTGGTGAAGATCCTCCAGATCAGTAATATGAGTCTTCTCCTCTCTTACCAGTGATAACAAAGGGCCCTAACCATAAGGCTTCAAACTTTCCATGCTTTCCTTTCTCCTGACACCTAGCATTCCACATCAACACCAGATCATTCTCCTCAAATTTTCTATCTTTGGCCTATCATCTTCATCTACACGCAATTCCTTGGCTACTTGTAAGTCCCTGTCAGGGAGTTCTTCATATTCATCATTCATCATTCAAGAGACTATTCTCTACTATGATTGTGCTTCATTTTCTCATGCAGATTATTCTTTAGATGAATCATCCATTTCTTGCAACCTTTGCTTTTTTTTCTCTAACTCCATGAAATTTTCTATAACCTCCTTTGCTTCTTTGTCTTCTTTGTTCTTAAACACATCTTCCCCCAGTATAGGAACATGGGTGTATCCACTAAGGTTTTTATTTTTCTTACAAGAGTGTATGTACCCTTCAGGGTCATAATTCATTCTTTGTGCATGCTCCTTTAAGTTGAATTCATCCAACAACGAAAGATAATAAGATCATTGGTAGTGGGATGTTAGGTTTTTAGGTACATCAATTATAAATTAAGGTCGTATACTCTGGTAATTAACTAATTATATGTCATTTATGAATTTCATTTTTTTTATATAGTTGGTCGAGAGTGGGATTGATAATGAGTGACAGTTGTATGTCGCAAACAATCTTGATTGGATGACGGTATGGATTGAATGGTGTCAACAATCCAGTCGGGCATTAACATGGGAAGGTGTGGCTTCATTGGTTAAAGAAGCTCATCGTAATGGAGATTCCAATGTTACACCAAGGGAAATTGATTTAGCATATGATTTAAGAGATAAACAAGTACGTACAAATATATTAATCACCCATATTATTTAATTATTTTTAATTATATTGATGTATATATATGTTGAGTTTTTTTTTTCTTTGCATACATTCGGCCAAGAATAAATATGTTTATCAACTGATGACGCAATAATTTTTACATGTTTGACATATTGCAGGTGAAACACAACAAGGCTATGTGGTGCAATGGTCGTAAATTTTGAATCAAAAAGTTGGATGACACGAAGAAAACTTGTGATTCTGGGATAACTGCAGTCTTTCAGGTGACTAATTGTAAGAATTGGCTATGAAGGTAGCCACCCAAGATCTAGAGGCCTAATAAAAAGCACAAGCGTAAGAGAGATAGAAACAAGATGACAAGAATAAACTGTATTATGCCAATAATGCAAATAGAATGGAATAGTACAATGCTATGCTATGCAAGAGTACATAGGAGACCCCTTGTTTATATAGACAAGCTGAGAACATAGAAGGGCATAAGATTATGACAAGTGTCGTAATCATATGACATGAGACAACTATGAAAAGTTATCACTCCACCTAAAGTGGGAAAGAGATAATGTGATAATCACCACAAAAGGTGGATCACCCACAAAAGGTGGAGAGATAATCACATGATGTGTCCACAAAAGGTGGAAGTGATGAGGTAATGACATGTCAAGTCCACCAAAAGTGGAAAATCTCCAACAACCTCCTATGTGGTCCCTAAGTAAACTTAACTAAGGTGTAATCATGACCTAGGACAAGGTACAAAACATTTAATTACACCAACACCCCCCCTTAAGTGCAACTTAGGGAGAATGTACACAAAAGAAAACAATGCAAGATGGGTCCTGGCTACTAGGCCATGTTAGGTACCCATGTACATATGCAATCTCTCATAAAGCGTAGAAAAGGAGAAAACCACGTGGGACAAAACTCCTCCCCAAAAGAGAAACAAAAACAAGAAACATGCTCTAGGAAGGATAAAACCTCAAGTGAGGAAAAAATCCCCCCCATAAGAGATAGTCCATGCAACCCCCCCTCAATGGTGAGTCACTGCTCAAATGTCACAATGTTAAGAGTCCCCAATCTGAACTGAAGAAGGAGACAAAGAAGAAAAATGTGAGGAATGATGTAGAGCAGACCAAGGATGATGATGAGTCCTCCAAATGTTGTTCCAAAAGAAATGTCAAACTGTGCAAAGCATTGATGGAAAGAATTAGGTACAACTGCAGAAGATGCCACATAACTAGTGACTGAGTTGAATCTGTCAACTCAATAGTAACTGTAGAATTTGTTGATGAAGAACTGTAGAAGAATCCACACTGCAACATGAATAAGGTCAGAACCAAGAAGACAACTGTGTGAGAAACAACACGAATGCTCATCAATAGCAGATTGGTACAATCTATGTCTCACTAGAGCCATGCACAAATTGTACAATCCAAGTCTCACTGGAGCCATGCACTGAGTCTCTAGATGTAGAACCAAACTTCTGAAGACAGGTAGAGTGCTTCCAAAATAAGAAGGTCTATATGGTGTGTAGTCCATCTCACCAAAATGCATGGGTAACCAGCCGCTGCATACGCTGAGTATATAGGAACTAACACTAGATACATAGATCAATCCAAAGAAGCATACAATACATGAAAAAGTACACTGAAATAGTAGATTGTGGCACTTTATTTTAGTGTGATTACAACATTACATAAAGGAGAACTACAATATTCATGATCCAAATCTGGAAATGTTGATGAAAAGGCCAACCAAAAGAAACCCAAAGCTGAAGACCATGAAGAAAGCCTTCCAGGTGGATGTCGGTAGGAATAACTGACCCCTGTTGACTGCCGATTAGAGGAACAAATGGTCCAAAACAAGGCTCGATCAGTAGGCAAAATAATTTTCCCAGGTTTGCTTATTAATGCATGATTTGTTTTTAAAAAAACTTAATTAAAAAGTTTAATTTAAAAATATTATTTATTCAAAAACTTTATTATTAAAATAATAAAGAAAATTAATTTTTTTATGAAAAAAACCTTTATTAAGATAAAAGAAAAATGTTTTTAAGAAAAACTTTATTAAAAATTTAATAAAGAAAATTTATTTATTTTATTATTTAAAAACTTTATTAAAATAATAAAGAAAAAACATAATTATTATTTTTATTATTAAAAAAAACTTTAATAAAAATAATATTAAAGAAAAAATATAAGTTTTATTTAAAAAAAAAACTTAATAAAAATATTCATATCAAAGTTTTATTTAAAAAACTTTGAAAAAAAATATTAAAAAAATATAATAAAAAGTTTTTCTTAAAAACATATATAAAAAAAGAAAAAAGGTGGGGGCCGGTGGGGGGGCAGGTACGCCAATTGCAGGTGGCGGATGGCCCTGCCGCCGCCGCCGAAGGTCCCTGCGAGTCGCAGGTACTGCTTACCTGCGTCTGCAGGTAAAAAAATAATTTATTTTTTTAAAAATTGTTTTTAAAACAAAAAAAACTATAATGTTTTTAATTTTTTTTGGTTTTTCAAATTTAATTAAAAAAAGAATTAAAAAAAATGAAAAATCGTACCGCTGCGCAGGTAGGGCCGTACGACCCGCTTGCAAATTTTTTGCCTCCGAGAGCAACTTTGTCCAAATTCGACGATTTGGCAGTCAATTTAGGGGTTTTTGACCCTTCTAGATGCAATGGCGATGTCTTTTTTGGCTGAAAATGCTCCGAAGTGGCAGCTAGCTCCTGGATCTGGCAACCACCTCCAATCTTCAACCCTTTGCAGATTTGGCCTCCAATGTCCAACTGAGACGAAACAAAAGGAAAATATGACTATCTCAGACACTCCGGATGCAATGGCAAGCTCAGATCTAATGCAACAAGCTCCCAAAATGCACCTGCAATACAAGGCCAAAAATGGAACCCTCTAAGAATCTCTCCAAATGACTAACTAGAGGCACTCCAATAGCTCTGATACCATCTAAGAATTGGCTGTGAAGGTAGCCACCCAAGATCTAGAGGCCTAATAGAAAGCACAGGCATAAGAGAGATAGAAACAAGATGACAAGAATAAACTGTATTCTGCCAATAATGTAAATAGAATGGAATAGTACAATGCTATGCTATGCAAAAGTACATAGGAGACCCCTTGGTTATATAGCCAAGCTGAGAACATAGAAGGGCATAAGATTATGACAAGTGTCGTAATCTTATGACATGAGACAACAATTAAAAGTTATCACTGCACCTAAAGTGGGAAAGAGATAATGTGATAATCACCACAAAAGGTGGAGAGATAATCACATGATGTGTCCACAAAAGGTGGAAGTGATGAGGTAATGACATGTCAAGTCCACCAAAAGTGGAAAATATCCAACAACCTCCTATGTGGTCCCTAAGTAAACTTAACTAAGGTGTAATCATGACCTAGGACAATGTACAAGACATTTAATTACACCAACACTAATGTTTCATCTAGAAGTGACATACATCCAGAAGTCTCAAAAAATTGAAACTATGGGATTTTGGATGATATACCTGAGTGTGAATTTAAGTCCTTCAAATTAGTTATGTTTTTTTTCCAATGGTACATGCTACGATTGAATGAAAGTGATCCCGAGAGAACTATTATTGAACATGATAATGAATTTACCATGGTTAATACAAGGTCGATCAAGCGAGCTGAAAATGAGCCCTATGTTCTTCCAAGCCAATGTGAGCAGGTATTTTACTCAGAGGTTCTAGGTAAACCAGGTTGGTCATTTGTTGTTAGACATGATCGAAGAGGAAGGATGGTAAAGTATAATGTGGTGGAAGAAGAAGATACCGAAGAACTAGAAGATGATGTAGATGATGATCAAGATCAACAGTTAGTTGATGATGTGCCTAACGAAGATGTCAAAGAAGAGGAACTAGATCATGATGATGTAGGAGTTAATGTTCATGAAGATGATATCCATGTGGATGATGACATTATCGAAACTGATATCAATGACGATGGTGATGATATGACCAATCCTTACAATGTTGAATCTAGATTGGATGATACAGACAAAGAGTTGGATGAAGAAGAAGATCAATGAAATTGAAATGTATAAGTTATACGATTATATTATCTATTTGATATTGATTTATTGATAGAATTATATTTGAATTATATGGTTACATAATTAATTCATGGTGTTTTTAATTTTTATGCCATTACATAATTAATTGATGATGTACCCTTTAATATTGTTAATTCATGATGTTACAACTATTATAGCTCTCCTAGAAATTTCCATATGATCAAATCCTAATTACTCTACGAATATTTATGATTAGATATTATTTGATCATATCTTTGGTTATTTCATTCCCAAAAAATTAGCGTCTCCTCATGTTGACCCCTCATAGTGACATGTGAATGGGGCCAACGTTGAAATTTTTTCAATTTGTGCTTGTATGGAGTGAAACTTGACATGGTTAGCCTAGACGCATGCATTGATGATATGGGAGGGTTTCGAGACTCAAACATGAGGTCATGCTATATAAAGGAATATTTTCCTTCCTAATAATACAAGTTGCCTTATTCTTCTTCTCTTTCATAAATTATTCTTATCATTTCTTTGGTTAATGGTTTCAAAAGACGAGGCTCTCTGAGCCTCACCTTGGATCTATTACACATTAGTTTGTGCATTTTCATTAGCAATGAATATTTAGATGATCTTTAAAAAGCTCATTGAATACAAAGATGATAATAGGAAGCTAAAAAAATGAGTATATTTTGTTTATGGAACCTAAAGCACAAGGTTTGTCCCTCTAATGTTAAAACCAAGTCAAATTAACCCATAACATCGATTGGAAAATTCAAAACATGCCTTTCTTTCAAATTCACAAGAACATATAAACCTTTTGAAACCACACATGCATGTTATGAAAGTGTATGGTAATCCTACTTATAGTGGAAGTTCACATGATAAGCTAACCAATGACACTGTATTGGAGGATAAACCCACTTATGGAATTAATTTAAGAGGTAAGGGATGCCTCTTAGTGGAATTTTGAGTCTTGGATTAATCCATAGTGCTAAAATTAGTTCTAGTGTTCTTCCCCTGGTATTATATTTATCTCTACAATTTCCCATACTTAACCATTTCATCATCCCTTTTCCCAAGCTATTTGTATCATAATATAAACTTGGTCCAGTCTCACATTAACCCCTTAGGTAATTATCCATTTCCTCCTTGAGTTGAATGGAACCTTTTGTATCAATGCATCTATGTTTTCCTACCCTAATGGATCAAGGCTAGACATCACCTTAAAAATCTTCTTTATGTCATAGCATATCTCTGAAGTGCCTTTGGCATGCTTTAGATGTGTCAATATTAACTATATTGAATATATTAATTTTAAAGTCTCTTAACACATTCCATGATAAGAAAATGACTCATTTGGATTAAGGAGTACTTTCCTAAACCATTCCTTCATATTCAACAATCCCTTCTCACACCCACATCATAATTCATATTCATGTTAGTTGTAATGAGTGTTTTAAACCAACAATCAATGAATCATAGGATAGAAGAAAACTCATTATGCACAAGGATAAGAATCAAAGAGACTAAAATAATCGATTCACTAGATATGCTCCCCATTATTGTAATAGACCAATGTAAAAATATAAGTCATAACAAGAATAGGACCAAAAAAACCTAGGAAAAGAAACCTTGTAGGCTACATTAATAAGACATTGATTGCAAGCATTTCTTCTATGATGTTTAAATGACAAAATATTAGATAGCTCAATATTTAGTCAAGTAGTATTTCAATCACTAATTCTTAGACATCCATCTAATTAAACATCACATATCATAAGCCTTTTTAATAATAACTAGGGCTGTAGAAAATATTCAATCATGTCATAGGAAATAAATCATAAAAAAATATAAAGAAAGAGAAAACCAACTATATAAGCTCAACAAGCCACCATACAAAAAATATATTTTGTAGAAAATAAAATAAACTATATGTTGACATAGCATATATATTTTGTATATAAACTATATGTTGACATAGTGTATATATAAACTATATATTTTGAATTTTGGCCCTGCACGTGCAGGAGCACGACATAGCATACTGTACCAAGACCCTAACTGGAGAGTTGCACCAAGAGCCACTACATCCAGCCCCTGATTGGAGAGCTGCAAGACTTCACTGGATGAGTGATGCAAGGCCATTGAGTCGAGTAGGAATATTAGGAACCATTTGGTAGGAGGAAAGCTAGAGCAAGAGGTGAGGGCACTCATAAAGGGAAAATCAACCAAGGGACAATGACTATAAGTGATTTCCCCCCCACATTTAGAAATATTCTTGGAAGTACAATGATTTAGACTCCATTTGTCCCCATCAAGGTGTTGCATGCTATATTTTGGTCAATTTGAGTCAATGTCCCATTGAAAAACCCAAGTACTACCTAGTACTTGTGTCTAGTTAGTTTGAATAGCCAAGCTTTGAGATGTTCAATCAGTTGGGTGGCCATTTTTGGCCTGTGAGTTGCAGTTTTTGTATCTGTCTCAACATATTTTTTCTACTATAAGATTGAAAGGAATTCCCATCACATAACAACACATGAAGTTCAATAGGGTTCAAATTTCTAAACTTCAATGAAATAAATTTACATATTGAGGTCCACAAATGATCAAAGGGACTGAAAACAATACATGGTCCATGAGTACAATGAAAGATGACTTGTGCCTGTCCATAAGAGAATGTATAGAAGTACATGATGCAGAGTTAGAGAAAGGAAACAAACTCACACAATCTCATTTGACAAGTCACAAACAATCTTGAACTTTCTTTCTTTTGACACACTTATTCAACTATATTTCCCTTCACAAAACTCAACACAAACACTCAAATTTTTATTTAGAGTTCCAAACCATTACCAGACCTTCAAACACCTTATTCAACTTCATCTTGATCAAAACAAACAATTACCCAGTCCGCCCTTTGATTTTACCATTAACTCTTTTTATGATTGTCCTAAACTTCACAATTTCAACTCAACATTAAGTAATTTGACCCAAAATAGTATTTAGGCTAATATAGACCACACAATTTCCATTCCATTTCACTTCAGACAAATGTAAACCATCTCCCATCCTTTATTCTTGACAATTTAACAAAATCATATATTGTACTTTCATTTTAGTCTCCAAAATAGGGCTATTATTAGATAGACCAGTCAAAGCAATGGAATTTTTAACTTCATGCTTACACCAAACCTTATATCAAATGAGATCAAATTATACCTTAGTAATCTCTTAACCAAAACAACCAAGAACTCACACTTAATCATCAAAAGCCCTTAAAGTTCTTACTGTCATTGGTTCCTTTATACCTTGTTTGCAACGCTTGTAGGTCTGCCAAACTATTTATCATGGCTTCATTCACAATCTAAGCACTATTACACAAGTCTATCCACACTTTTCAATTCCATCCTTGTAGATCTAAAACATATTAAAAATGGGTATCAAAACTTTTACAACACAAGCTTCAAATATTGTTGTCTCAGATAGATTTAGGCCTAATTAGGCATGATTTGCATAAGGGTTTGTTTCTTTACTAACTCCTAACCAAAGTACAATTGTCCAGTGCTTGGGACATGTTTATTTTGACTAGTATACGCTCTTCAAAGCATCGAAGTCCATTTACAAAGTATTTCCACAAAACCCTAAGGGCTTAACCTTCATAATTATTCTGTTCATAGACTATACATAGTTTTTCAGTCAAGAATCTTCATTCCCTCGCATATTATCTTTATGATTTTTCCCTAAATCCACTAAAACATGAAGGAAAATTCATAGTAGGATAATCTCACAAGAAACCAAAAGATTCCACCAATTAATAAAGGAGAAACATAATTATTTTTGTCTCTGCTTACCCTAATTGAGGGTTTTAGCAGTCTGAAGTAAATCCACAATAACTCACACAAATCTTAACTAAAATGCATGAAATTTGATCTAACAGGAAGGTGATTGGGATTATTACCATATCCAACCATTCTACTATGCCTTCAAGGCCGTACAATTCCATACAATGCCTGGAAATGCAAGATTTCTAAAGAAAAATGATTAACAAATCAGAGATTTTCCTTGAACTTATTCTTTATTCAACCACCCTCGATGTTATAAAAGATACAAGAGACTTTTTAAAGGAAAAAAAATCTTATTCTTTATTCAACCACCCTCGAAGTTATAAAAGATACAAGAGACTTTTTAAAGGAAAAAAAATTGACTTTTAGCCTTCTAACTAACTCTAACCGACCCTAATGACTCTTCATCTCTTAATATTTCCTTTTTGATTAAGTTGACAATTTTTTACATTGTTTTCATTTTTGCACTTTTGAACTTAATAAACACCAAATGACCTCAACATGACCTCAAATATATGAAAAATGATTCTAATAACATGATTTACAAAGTAGGAAAAATAGCATTGAATAAAATTTCAAAACATTGCTTCATAGAGGCCTAATTATGCCAAGGTGCTCTTGCACCAGTACAAGAGATAAAAAAAGACAAGGAGCCATTAAAAACTTCAGAATATTTCATTGACTCAACCAAACCTCCAAAAGAACAGTACAAATGCTAGCACTAGGGAAAGCCCGAAAGAGAACACTAATGAAAGTGGACTTTTTTTTTTTCAAGTTCTAGAAGAGTATAAATGGTTCGAAGATGCTGTGGGTGTCTGGAAAATGTTGAAGGAATGCTGGATAGGGAGGGACCCAATTAGCCTCTTTAACTGGATTGTTAAGAAAGAAAAAAACTCCAATACATTTTGGGGTTCTTTTGAGTAGGGTCCATCTTTTATTATTTTATTTGGGGGACCCAAAAAACCATAGGGGTAGAAACCCGTGGAGCTTAATCATTAAAAAAATGGGGTATGTCCATTTAGAAATAGACTGAAAGGATGGTTGTACGAGGGGCTATTTCACATTAAAGGTGGTCCAAAAAATTTCATAGACTAACTAACCAGACACCAGTACTACCTCAGAGGGACTATTGTCTTCGAGGAAGGTGGTCCAAAAAATTTCATACACAGGTACAAAAAGTAATAGCAACCTTCCACCAACTAACCCAATCAACCTCCAAGAAACAAGACAATGACTCCTCTAGATGTTCCCAAAACCCAAGGCTTCAAAACACAAGGTTGGTGACCCTACAAACCATTCCCATTCTTATCAAATGATCTATGATCATTAGACCCTTACAAGGTTTATTGATACATTCACAACTATTGTTACCTCCACATGCATTTGACTAGTAGTGACAACCTTGGTTTTTAATCCTCCAACCCCATACCTTGGGATCACATCACCATGAAAGAACTTCATCCAAAATCCTTATGAGTGTAGGTAGCACCAAATAGGTATTTGTCAAATCTGTCTTCCTCAAGTGAGGGAAATTCAGGAAGAGAAGAGGAAAGTGAGACATGTAGTAGGTCTAAAAGAGGGAGATCAACTAGAGATCAAAAGATTAGAAGAAAATTTCGTAAACGCATGAAATTTTTTCTTGCTGAAGGGGGGTCATGTTCTTATGATGATGAGAGCATAGGTGACATCGAGGTACCCTTAAGGTACAAAAATCTATGAAAAAAATGGGTACCCGAGGAACTTCCTCCAATAAACACTGATTTTTGTGTCAACGAGAGGATATATCACATAACACCATCGTCATTACATGGTTTGGGCCTATTTTGCATGGATGACATAAATGTCTATTATGAAAAAGTTACTGAATTGATGGAGTATGTTGGACCTTGTTACAGTTACAAAGATTGGATGCAGCTGGTTTGATATACACAAAGTATGCGTAGATATGCACTACCAACAAATTATATACAACTAAAAGATAAGGATCAAAATAAAGGAGTGGCTATGTACATTGACGAAAGGCCAAAAACATCAAGGAATATTGTAGGGTTTATAAACAATACATGACTTGGGTCAACAAATGAACAACCCAATTGCATATTCGAGATGCGCGAGAGAAACCATGTATTCGTATGTGTGATAAAATCAATAACTGCAGGGGAAGAGTTTCTAATCGATTACAATTTGAATCACATAGATACAAACACAGTTACTATGGGGGTGGTACGTACTATATACCATTTTACCCAACCTCCAATTAATGACTCCAATATACCATTTTATTATTATGTTTTTTCGTAATTCTATTGGTTTCATTTTGGTAATGTTTTTTTATATTTAATTTTTGTCACAGCGGGACATTGATTGTAGGGGGAAGGCTCCGGCCCAGAGCATAGATCGTGATGAATCTTTAGGTGCTTCTACCTGATAGGTTTATCTCATAATTGTACAAATTAGATACGAGCAAAATGTTTTATTATTATGTTTTTTTCATAAGTTTATTGGGTTAATTTCGATAATGATTTAAATATTCTTGTCGTAGTCAGATGATCGGGGAAAGGCACCAACAATAGAGGAGAGCATCCATAGGGAGTTGCAATCACTATTATGCGATGTTGACATCGCATATTCTGCAAACCCTCTGGATATGACAAGGAAGACCCAAAAAAAATGCAATGAAGAAATCCTTCAGTTGTTATTCATAGTGCCTCAAATAGATGAGATAAGAGAAAGGGTTAAAATATTGACTGAGAGAGCACGAAACTTGCAAGTAAGCTGTCATGAGATCTTTAATTATAACATAAGTTCATTCATGGTTTTATATTTTATACTATTTTATGTCATGAACTTAAATATGTGTTGTTTTTACAGGATTTTTTGCGTCCTCATGATGTTGTTGGCCATGATCAGGGTACTGCAAGTGCTGCTCGGGGAGTAGGGGTTGGTACAAGTGTCAATCCTGATCTTCTTGCAAATACATCACATCATCCAACCCCATCATCCATGCCTATATTGTCGACTGAAATTTTGAAAACACATAGCATGCAAGCATCGGGTAGTGCACCCTTTGGCAGTGAACACATGCCAAAACATGCGTCAGGACGTGTACCTGGGGATGCAGAGGCCACTCGTACTAGTGATGTTTTAGCATCATTTCTTGGATCTTCCTGTATTACTAGTACAAAAAAATTTCGGTCACATTTGTGGTGACTGAGGATTTTGTTCCCATAAAGATAGAGAATGTACCAGGTACTTTAAAATGTTTTAATTATTATTATATATAATCCAATTGAAATTTACTTATTGATCACTCTTTTTAGACTAATGATCCCATTATCATTTTGTAGGAAATGATGTTTTTTATAAACATCTAAATGATATTACATTGGAAATCTTTGGGTCCACCATACGTACACGGTGGAATGCCCAAAATCAAGATTTAAAAGATGAGCTCATTAACCGTTTAGTTGTGTTGTTCAATAATAACACATTCAATCGAACCAAGGTCCTTAAGAAAGATGGTACCTATCTAAAGTATGCGAGGGACCAATATAGGTCACATTTAGAGAAGAACAAAAAGTACGTGTGTCCCCCCTTGATTCCAGAGACAGAGTGGAAGGACCTAGTGTTAGATGGAAAGGAGAAAGCTGAAAAGAAAAAAGGAAAGACACCACTGGGCCAAGGAAGGTATGTGATACTATCAACAATGTAATTATATATTGATTACTCTTTCTTTTTACATAATCTAATGTATTTCAAACTTTTCATAGGCTGCACGACACATCGAAGGCAACAAAGGCAAGACTAGAAAAACACAGGCAACAAAAACTTGGCTCTGGTGGTTATATGAAATTAGCCGAACAAATTGTACGTATCAATAAATGAATTATTACATCCAAATAATAAATTGCAAACAATTTTGGTTTTATCACACCATAGAAGCGAAATTCATGATCTTATGCAAAAATGTTGGGCTCTGAATTCAACAGAGTGCCCACAGAAGAGGAATTGAAGTTTTCCTTCCAACAAGGCTATGGAGCCATGGCTGAACGCCTAAGACTCTTGACTGGGAAAACACAAGATTCCATTGCATCTGACACACATGTAAATAAAATCAATGAAGTTTATTTAAAATTGAATACTTGTGCAATCTATTCAATATTAATTTCCACCATAAAGTAATTATGTGCCTATTTGTTTTAAACAGGAAAGCAATGATAATACTGCACATGACATTGGAATGCAGCTCGGTGAGGGTGGAGCACAACCTGCAGATGAAGGTCATGGTGTGCATCCCGATACTAGATGTATTCATGCACTATACAAAACGCAATATGGATTAATACAATTAAACATCTTTAATTGCAATTGGTGTATTAATTAATGTAACCTATCATGTTTCAACTTTAGAGTATGTAGAGCGTGATCAACATGTTGAGCATGATTAGACTAGACAAGATCAGGAACATGATGTGGCCCCATCAGGTAAAGAGGACCACTCTAATGTTCTTTTAAAAATATTTAATTGCAATTGGTGTGTTAATTATTGTAACCTTTTGTGTTTCAACTCTAGAGGATTTAGAGGGTGTTCAACATGTTGAGCATGAGGCTATAAGACAAGATCAAGAACATGATGCGGCCCCATTAGGTAAAGAGCACCACTCTAATGTTCTTTTAATTAATGAAATACTTGTAACAATAATAATAAAACATATCAATTTAACATTTCTTTGTTATTGCAGGAGACCCCCCCTTGCAGCGGCCTTCACGTCATGAGTACACGACTAGGCATATATTAAGATCACGAGTAGATGGAAGAACAACTGAAGGGGGGACAGATGATTTAGAAAATGATACTCCACTTCATCCTTTTTTAGCTGCAAAAAAGAAACAAAAAAAAAGTGATTGTAATCATATTTTTGACAACCATATTTTTGATAATATGTAAAAATTGAAAGAATGAATGTTATATGTTAATGAATGAATGTGAATATGTTAATGAATGAATGCTATATGTTATTAATGGATGAATGAATGAATGTTATATGTTATTAATGGATGAATGTAAGGACTGGAAGTTTCCATTCCATACAACATAGAGTAATTGAGTAGTTAACATTCATTTCAAGGAGATAGAGGTACATTCATCACATGATATATATATATATATACATTCATAACATGTATACCGAGAGTATCCATAAATGTTTAGCATATGACATTATCAATGTACAAACACCATCAAGGTGTTACAATTTAAAGAAGCAATGAACAAATCATCTATTCCGTTATTACAATAAACAAATCATCTATTTCAATGATACAATAAACAATTAATCTATTTCAATGATATAAGTTTACATAAATGTTATATTCATGAAATATAGTTACAATGTACAAACGGGCGATGCAAGCCATAAAGAAATAGAGCAAGAGATATATCCATGATAAAGTAAAGCTCTGATCCTCATCTGCCTTGAATCCACTGGTCTTCTTGCGCTGAGGGCCAAGAGTGCGGTTAAGGTGCCTTTTCCACCCAACCACGGAGCATATGACTTCCCCAGGTTTCTTCCTATCTCGAAGAAACCCCCGACCCTGCTCGAGGAGCCTAGCAACCTAGAACAACATAGCAGGAGGGAACTCTCAATGCAATCCTGATGCCTATATGCATTCCTACACTAAGAATTACATATTTCTTGCAACAGGAGGTGGCAAAGACCTACATAACATTTAATTCTAGGCTTTTTAATCCACCTATTTCAATGGTACATTGCTTGGCCAAGAATAAACATAAAATAAATGATAGTTTTAGAAAACGTAAAGCTATCGTCTCTGTGGGTCCACCTTCAACATCCTGTCTCAGAAGTCTACTCATAAAGCACAAAGAAATAATGCACTTTCCACATAAAATTTCCATTCAATGCAATAACATTTGTTCACACAATCCTTTTTTTTATACAACACATTTCATAGACTAGCTCGTAAAATGATTTGCATAATTAAAATAGTGTAACTTACAAATGAACCTACAATTTCATTAAGCATGACGTTCTTCAAATTATCCTTTATCAATGAATAAATCAAATTTACACAGTGAGTTCATCACCCAAGTATATGCAAGTTATTCCTCATTCTAATTTCTCTAGAAAGATTTTATCTATTAATTAAATAAGAAAAATAAACTCCAATCAGCATTATATATATTTCTAGAGGTTTTTCAGTTTGTAATGTTCTAATTATTCAACTACTTAACTATTTAAGTGTATAAGTTTTCAATTGGCTTCGCATAGAAATGCAACTCACAATGGTTTTTGTAGTTCATTGTAGATTCTATTATACACATTCTATCATGACGAATAAGACATGTTTTGTATTTGGGTTCAATTCTACATGCATGCTAAACCTCCAATGCACTGTCTCTAATTGAATGATTTATTCTAAATGATAGAATTAGGTAATTTGTAAAAGGAATCCCCTCTCTAGTCAGTCTTTATATATTTGTTGCAGTTCCATCAATTTTTATATAAACAAAGGTTCAGTAAATCAGAATTCAAAAGTGAAATATTTTCAACACAGAAACTTTGATTACTTTCAGCCAGATTCGAATCTACTCATTTCTGATTTGAGAACTTGTTTAATCTCCAAATAAAAGTAAATAGCTGTTTATATCTAATTTTATATTTACAAATACCATAAAATTATTGATTCAGGAACATTATATGGTTTCAACATGATTATTATTTTAAATCAAAAATACCATACTGTAGGTGTAAAGCAAAGAAAAACATGTACCTACAGAGATTTCTACTGGAACTTATAGGTACATATTATCTTTTGTTAATAAAATTATCCACATATTTATAAATTATACATATATATATATATTAGTTGATTCCGTTGTATATATATATATACAGTGTCTGAGTCTAATAGGCTACCTATGGTGATTGGACGTTGACATTTATATCAAGAATCTTTTTTTTTTTTAAATATCAGGCAGACTATTATTAGCCAGGGCCCCCAAGTGGGGAAGGCGATGTCTATGGAGGGCAGCGCCTCCCTCCATAGGCCGCGACCTTTGGAGGGCGCTGCCCCCACAACACAGGTCTTCCACAGGGGAGGCATGGCTAGGGGAAACCCCTTATGCCTTCGAAAATCCATCTTTTCAAAGGAAAAACACAATTCTTCAGTTACTTTGATAATGACGCTCTACAGTAAGTAAAGATTCGTAGGGTAGCAATAATAACATATGTAGATATTTATATATGTTCATACGAATACACCAATTTCTTTATATGTAAGGAAAAATGGCTGGAGTTTCAAGTGAAAACATATTCAAGAACTTTGGAACAAAAAATATATGAGGAAATGGCCATCGCCCCATACTGGAGAGGCTCGGCAGGAAGAGCCCCCAAGGACTCTACTATTTACCGTCCCATTCACAATACATTGATGCTAAACTCAATAACTCTGTAGTTTGGTTTATTTAAAAATTGCCAGTTGATTTTGATTACAGATTTCGGTATACATAATAAATATTCGTTTAAATATATTTATATATTTAGATATTTAAATAAATATATATATACATACAGTTAGTATATATATACATATGTTAAATATCTACAAAAATATTTACAGAGTTTGAAGTGAAATTTTAATCTAAAATTTGTACAGAAAAGAAAGACCCAATCTATATAATATATTCATTACAGAGAGGTTGTAAGTAATCTCTTTATATGTATAAATAAATGATGGCAATAACATATAGGTTGCTCACTATATTACCGCAATTATTTAAAAAATACAGAGGTTACACAAAGAGTTCAGAAAGAATCAAATCCTTGCACATTACGTACTTGGAAATTAATTGTAATGGAAAGAATTAAGAAAACCTGGAAAAAGAGTTGTCTTCAATTGGTGATAATCTACTCCTGCTTCTTCTTCTTATCTTCCCTGGAGTTTTCTTTCAAAAAATTCTTCCTCTCCTTTTCCCTTTTTCCTCTATATTCTCGTCTTATTCCCCTAATTTAAAGCTACTGAAAACTAAGTATAAACCATCTATTTCTGCAGCCATTGTAGTTATCTTACAGAGCATACAAATCAAGAAAAAAATATTATTCCAAGAATCCGTTGTTTGATTTCGTTAATCTGTTCTCTTTTTAAAGTTTCTTTTTCTTTCCAAAAACCTAATCTTGAAAAGAAATTAAAATTCAAGAAATAAAATTAATTTCTGCTCATATTATTTCCTTGATGATAAATAAAAGGAATTTTCTATTTTTAGTTGCACTAAATACTCATCCTTGTAAATAATTTAAAATACTAATTTTAAATTACAAGAGGAAACATTTATCTATACATTAAACAAATATCATTTAATTGTAAGTTACACAATTATCTCAAAGAAATAGCACTCAGTTTAAAATAGAATAATCACTCAAATTTTTACCAGGTATAATCATTTAAAACAAGATTAATAATTGAATTATAATTAAAATGAATTCCTCTAATTTATTATACTTTTTATTTCACTTCATAAAATTAAGTGAACACTCAGAACAAGACACACAGTTATGCATCCATTAAAACTACATGCATTTAAAATGACACTACGTGCGCATGTGCATATATGAGAGTTTCATTCCTTTTGTACCCTTCCAAGAAGCTAACCTTCTCTCCTTAGCCACACCCTTGGTCTTCGATGACCTGCAACTCAATACACTTAGGAACACACACCAATTGATTAGTATCTAGATGAAGATATAAATCAAATCATTAAGCTTATGAATTCAAATAATAATATTTTCCATTTTCCATCACATTCAAAATAAATTGCATTTTTAAGCTTTCACTTTTCCTAAATTAAAGCAACATTTCATATTTCATCACACCAAAAATTAATACCATAGTGTTCATTATGTAATCTACCACTCATCCAAACATATGCCAAATCTACTCAATGCCAAAACAAGGAGCATCAGAGTTTGAGACGTGACAATGAATGAATGATTAATGTTATATGATCGGGGTATAGGGAATTGAGAGTGATGTGAGGGGGGGAGGGGCCAAATGAGCTTCCACCATCACTTGGTTGGCCCTGTTAAGTAGATAATATTAAACTATTCTTGAAACAAATAGAAACTCAATAAGGTAATGCACTTTTCAATATTTCATTATGCTGCACTTTTAAGCTTATGCAATTTTCATTAGTTCTCTTTGCTTCAATATGTTACCCTTTGTACTTATTTTGCTTTCTAACACATCTCATATCTTACCATGGATGACAACTTTTGCAGGGGAAGCTATCCACAGATGGATACCACGTCTGGGGATATACAAGTTTGGATTAGACAAACTTGGGATGTACTCATGTAGCGCAGAAACAAAAGAGAAGAGCCCAACCATTTCAGCACAATAATTGGCTTGAGACTGGTATGTGGTTCAAACTAGGTCTAGGTATGAGGGGTCTAGGAGAGAGCCCTATAACATAGTTGGTATTAAATCATTAAACATACAGATATTGTAATTATGTGGTTAATGCTAAAATCATCCACAATTCACTATGTGATGAGTAGTTAGTGATGATGTCATGCCATTGTTTGGTAGGTTATTGATTCTGTAGTTGCTCCCAATAATCATCTCTAGTGCTTACATTCCATTTGATCCATATGAGGGGCACCTTTCAATCTAGGTAGAAATTTTATAGATGATTCTCTTATTTAGTGACCAATTGAATAAGTGAGTGGATGGATTGCTCCTAGTAATCACCTATCATGTGCTTCATGCATTGATGATAAAATAATCTCATTGGATAGAATTAATACAGTTATGTATTATATGTTGCTGGTTTGGTTTTTGGTTTGGGTTTAATTGTTATTTTTATTCATCATAGAAGGGCCTCTGTTAGTCTTCATTGTTGCATGAGTTTCTTAGTAGGCACCATATCTTTCATCAGGTTGGAGTCGTCTAGATAATCAGGTCTGAACATTCTATATGACTATAAGCATTCTATATTACCATGTCCTGTAGTTGATGTCACCTATTGTAAACAAAGATTATGATGATTCTAAGTAGGTCAATTGAAGTAGTATCACTGTACCTGCGTTTATGAGTTTAAATGTTTCAGAAAATATCCTTCAATTGTTGCTGCTACAAATTTATGTGTTGTTTCTCATCAGATAGTTGTCTTGGTGTGTCATAACACTAGAATAAATCTCTTATTATTGTGGTGGAAATTTGTATTAGCATTGAGTTCTATGCACATCATTCTCAATATTATTTGAGTCTTGTGTAGTCTTCAACTAGAATGAAGTCTAATTTGAAAATACTATTCAATTCAAAGAGTTGTTGCATGGATATTAAAATAGACCTGCAAACTATCCTTTGTCTTTTCATGCTTATATTTGGATAGAGTTAAAGTTAAGCTGATTACACTGAATGCACATTTTGAGTCTCTCAAGTCCATTATATCATCTTATGCAAACAAAACACTAAAACAATCAAGAAATCAACAAGTACAAAAACTAAAAGATAATTTCCCAACAAAATCCCTGAGAGGAAAATCAGGAAATTAAAGGTAGAAATTGCAAGGTATATTATAGCCATATATATTATAAATGGCTAAAGTAGAATGCTGTGCATAAAGCCCATAAACAAATAAGTCAAAAGGCTTATGAACAATGCATAAAGTACTAGCAAATGTGTATTCAAACATTGTTGACTTTGTCTAATAACTGCGATTGAAATAAGGCAAATAAAGTAGGAAAGGTGGCAATGAAGACTAATTGTTATTTAAAAAAAAAACTACAGGGTTTCATCACACTTTTAAGGTAATGCACTTTTCAATATTTCATTATGTTGCACTTTTAAGCTTATGCGATTTTCATTAGTTCTCTTTGCTTCAATATGTTACCCTTTGTACTTATTTTACTTTTTAACACATCTCATATGTTACCCTGGATGACAAATTTTGCAAGGGAAGCTATCCACAGACGGATCCTGCATTTGGGGATATACGAGTTTGGATTAGACAAACTTGGGATGTACTCATGTAGTGCAAAAAAAAAAGAGAAGAGCCCAACCATTTTAGCACAAGAATTGGCTTGAGACTGGTAAGTGGTTCGAACTAGGTCTAGGTCTAGGTCTGGGTTTGGTTTTTGGTTTGGATTTAACTGTTATTTTTATTCACCCAGGTATCATATGAGAAAGCACACACATATTTTGCTAGAGATCCATCACAAAAGTTACCTTCTCTCTCTATCTCTCTCTCTCACACACACTCACTTTCTCACTCTCTCACACACACAATTGACTAAAAATAGAATGTACTATTTGGAAATCATTAGTTGTGGATTTAATTTCTATTTGAACTCAATTGAAATCAAGTGGGATTCATACGTTGTGAGAACAATACTTGTTTTGATTCGTGAGCTTGGTGTGCAGTTCAATGATGGCATCAACATACTTGTATGTTGTCTTTACACTAAATTTTGCTTCTAAAATTTTAAGAACATATTTTACTTTATTCCACTATGAGAGAAGAAGGTGACTATTAGATTTTTTCCTAAGGAGATCTTCACATATTTGAAATTTTACCATAAGTCTTCCATTTTTTCATTCACACCTATCTCAACTATTAAAACCAATTTTGTGATTAATCCTTTCAAATTAGTAGACAATTATTTACTTTTTGATTGGTTAATGAGGGTTTTTGTAGGGATTCCACAACCTTAAGACACAAATTTGGGTCCCTAGTTCCCATGTGTGGGTTTTCAACACTATTCCCATATGCTTTGGGACTTGCATTATTGCAGGTCATGTGAGACATATCTAGCAATTTCTATGGAAATTTTTTCCCAAGTCTTCATTGCTGGGTCTTCTACCATTGTTCTTATAATCTATTTACTCACTATATGTATCCAAGACCCATTGTTCACACATTTCAAATTGAAGAGATATAATTACCAGTGATTGCATCAGTTTTGACCTTTTGGTACCTTAAAATTCCTCTAAGAAAAATCATTTGATAAATAATCCATATTGGCATGAGTGGGTGTAGGTCTCTCCAATCCATAAGCTACTATATTCCAATGTAGGTGGTTTGGGCATATCGGTGAGAGGTCAAGACTGTCACATCGATCAAATTTCATAGGAGGATACATATTGGGAAGATACATCTTATGGTCTCACCAATGAAGAAGTTCCCGACAAGACAAATAATCTCAGAATGAGATCCATAAGTCAGTCCAATCATACATGTCTCGCCAATGAAATACCATCGGCGAGATACCCATTCTGTCTCATCGACAAAGCACGAAGAAATTTCCTTGGTGAGACAAATACTCTTAGAATGAGTTTGAAATGTCTTCCCATCATGCCAATGGAAGTTCAATCTACAAGAGTCTTGGTGACACACTTGAGATCGAAGGACTGAACATCAGGGAGACTTATAGCATCGGGGAAACTGGTAGATGTTTGAATGAATACTTTAAAAAAAAAAAACTATAGGGTTTCGTCGCAATTTTGACGAACATAGCCCAACGAACCACAAAAAATTGTGATGAGGTTGTTGTACACGCGATGTAGTTTTTGTCATAATGGCAATGATGGTTTGCTCCACCTCATTAGAAAATGGACAAATATTTGGTGTTTTTTCGATGTTTGGTGTTTTTTCTGCAACGTTTTGTATTTTTTGCGTCGATAGATGGATGAAGTTAGTTGTTTTTGCGACGGACACTGCCAAATTTTTTTGTGGCACTAACTAACGATGCTGGGTCATGGTTTCGACGTATAAAAATTGGTCGTTAAAGCAACAAAATTCCAGCGAAAAAATTTAAATTAGTGTTGCGTCGGTAAGTCGACAATATTTTGTTGATATGTCACCAAACATTCGTTAGAATTTGTAGTCAAATATAGTAGTGTGAGCTTCAACCAACAGGAAAACAACAGTAGTACAACACAACCCAATGATCATAGTGCAGCTCAACATTGAACATCAATCACACAAACATGAACACATCAACCATCCATATGAAATAAACAAATCAATCAAACCAAAAACACACTTCAAATGGATGATTGTTCTTCTGAATCAAGGATTTATCACTATGGCATGAATGTTCAATGGTTGTACTTTGATTTTTGTTATCATATCTTTGGAGCAACTCGATGATGTATCACACTAGAGAAGCCAAGGAGTATGATTTTTCTTTGTCTGCTGTCTGTGAGTTGATCATTATTACTGTGCAAATTTTTGTGGGATGTGCTCTACAAAGTATCACTAATGACATTCTGAATTTGCATAGATAAATGGTTAACTCTTGTCTATTTACACAAGCAATACTCAGGTCATCTCGGTTTAATTATATTTAGATGCTTGTGTTAACTTGCAATATAAAAAATCATTGAAGTAGTACTTAGGTCATCATGGTCTAAATATACCATCGATGTTTGTACTTACTTTTAACATTTTAAAGGATCAATGATGATAAAAAGCATGAAAAATTGGCTGTTACGAATGACAACATTTGCATATTAGATCTGCATGGTTAAGTTAGATTGCATCCATGTTAGCTTGCATCTGTATCTATAGGGTTTCCAAAGCTGCAAAAATTTCACAACAATGTTATCTTTGACACTAATGGATTGAGTACACTTGACATTACCAAAAACACATTACTCTCATATAGAAAACACATCATTTGCATCATCATTTTCATACATTAGAAAACATTATCACATCATTCATCCATCCATTAAGCTTAAACGAGTGAGTCTCTTCAAATTTCCAAGAAAGTTGGGAAATATGTCAGGTTTTGTGAAGCTTAACTTAACAAATAATCAACTGATGGCAACCTTCCCACAAATCTTGGAAGTTGGATAGATTCACTCATTTAAGCTTAAGAACCTAGAGGTTTTGAAGTCTTGCAAACTCAGTTAAGCATAATCATTTGCATCACATAATCATAATTCATCTTACAAAAAATCACCCATATGTCATCCCATATCATTACATACATTACATAATCATCATTACATACATCACATAATCATCATTGCATACATAACATAATCATCATTACATGCATTATCATATCATCATTAGATACATCCCATAATCAACATTCCATAAGCATCATCATCACATAAGCATCATCATATAAACATCATAAACACATAGAACTAGGTACCATCACATTATCATACATTCATCCATTCATGGCATCATTTATTTGCATTAAAAAAGCACAAAAACATAAAATGCATCACATTTCATTGGCATAATAGGATCCATCACATAAATCATATTGACATCATTCATAAAGCATCATAGAATCATAACATATCAGTTGCATCATCATTGGTATCCATAACATATCATATCATTATCATATAGAACATCACATAGCATAAGTAATAGAAATCAAATGCATCCATCACAATCATCATGATCCATCATCATCAAATAGAAATTAAATGCATCCATCATAATCATCATGATCACCATCATATAAACATCATATAAACACATAGATCATAATCATCACCGCATATCATATAACCTCAAAATCATAATGTCACAGTGTATAAGGATATCCAAAGGTATTAAAAGATACATCAATATCAAAAATGGCATCTCCGTGTCATCTTCAGGCCATTTCTCATAATCCAGATAGGGCCTCCATACTACAAACTCAAGATCATCTAGGGTCCTCCTCCAGTACTCGAGTTTGCTCAGCATAGGCTGAGCAAGTCGACCAACATAAATGTGTACATATGGCCTTATCGATGGTTGTCAAAAGCTCCTATCATCACAAAATCACAAATCGGTCAATCAATCAATCAACATCAATCAATCAATCAATCAATCAAAATCAATTAGTCTATCAATCTAATCAGCTCTGGTGAGACTTTGATTAAATCTTGTGAGCATCAGTCTATCATTCAACCTTGCCTATCATGAGGTTCATTAATCAATGCACCTTTCCTATCATGAGGTTCATCAATTAACTCAACCTCTCCTATCATGAGGTTTATCAATTAATCAATGCACCTCGCCTATCATGAGGTTCATCAATCAAGTCAACCTCACCTATCATGAGGTTTATCAATCAATCAATGCACCTTGTTTAACCTTGCCTATCATGAGGTTTATCAATTAATCAATGCACCTTGCCTATCATGAGGTCATTTAATCAATCAACCTATAATTGATCCTCACCTATCATGAGGTCAATTATCATCATCCTATCATTGCATCTCACCTATCATGAGATCAATGGACATCTAATCTATCAACATCATCAATCACTATCAAATCACAGGCTGACGCGATCAAACATCATCAACATTATGGATTCTAATCAAGAAAATCATCAATCTAGTATAAAAATTTACAAATGCGCTAGAATATTCTTTCTATGCACTGAAAAACCCTATGCGCTAGAAAAATTCATCAATGCGCTATAATAGAGGTTCTATGCATCGAACCACCCAATGCGCTATTTCATTTGATCTATGTGCTGGAACAAGGTCCCGATGTGCCTATTCACCCTATGCGCTAGTTCATCTCATCAATGCGCTACTTCATTCCACCTAAGCGCTAAAGGATCTTATGCGCCACAACAGTTATCAGATGCACTATTTCGGGTACCCTATGCGCTAAGTTTATGGATGCGCTAGAATAGTCGTTCTATGCACTATTTCGGTCTTCCTATGCACTAAACTAAGAAAGCCAAATTCAAAATGAGAAAATGGAGGGAAAAATGAAATGCACAAATCATGAGGTGGTTTCAACGGGTACATACTGGAGGACCGTACGTCGTCGGGCGGTTGTGTCGTTGCATGTGCTAGAACCAATGCGTGTGGTAGGGGATCACCATTCTGCTCCAAATTTTCAAATCATTCTCATTCTACAGTTTTCAAATCATAAATGCTCAAATGAACTTCTAATCACACTTTTTAACCTTTTAAGGTTAATTAAGTGGCATTTTTATGGGGATGTTTTATTTTATTTTCAAAGGGGCTTTAATTCATCAAATCATCACCAGGTGACTTTAACATCATTTTTCAGGAGATAAATAATTTCTGAAGTGTAAAATTTTGAGATCATCATTAAATAAAAAAAAAATTCATCAAAATTTTCACAAATTAAAAAATTCACCAATTTATCTCCCAATTTATTTAATTAATTCTCACTAATCCCAAATTTGGAATTCAAGCACATGTGTACAACTTTTCATGCCACCTCACCAAGGTCACATGAAATTAAATAATTCTAATTTTTAATTAGAGTTATCTTCAACAAATTTTCAAACACATGGCTTATTCCTCACACACTTCTTCAACAAACTTTCAAACACATGGTCTTTTTCTCACACTTTATTCCTCCATCCATTTGGAATTTTGTCTTTGGTCAAGGGATTCCTTCATCCATTTGGCATGTTGTCTTTGGTCAAGGGAACACTCTTCTTGATTCTCTCCATCTCCACCGTTCATCCCTCTTGTTTGAATCTGGACCGTCGATCGTTGCCACATCACAAGATGCTTGGAGAATCCTATAAATACGACCC
Source organism: Sequoia sempervirens (assembly GCA_007258455.2). Classification (NCBI taxonomy): domain Eukaryota; kingdom Viridiplantae; phylum Streptophyta; class Pinopsida; order Cupressales; family Cupressaceae; genus Sequoia; species Sequoia sempervirens. Next base: position 135,989 of record VDFB02391085.1, on the reverse strand, counting down.
TTTTCCATAGTATTTGACATCCCAAATTTGAGTAGAGTTATTATGCAGGAATATCTTTTGAAGCATTGGAGCATTTGGAGTCTTATAACATTGTTTAGCATTTTAACAAGTTTTCATTGTAGCATCGTGTTAACTTAGAACCATGCTTTGCTTTGTAGTTCCATTTTACATTATCATATCACTAATCATTTGAGCATATGCATAATCATTTTAACTTCTTATCACAACATTTGTATCACATAGTTTAGCAACATTATCCATTCATCATAATCTCCACTATCATAGCATCATAGCTTTCATCACATAGTTTCATATAGGAACTTAATTTTCTTGCATTTTGAATAGCATCTTGTGTCTCAAGTTGTCATTTTAACAACCATAGTGCACATACAAAATTTGAGACCCAAATGGTTTAATAAATCCTTGAGATTAGAGAATAATGAAACATTTTTAAAGATTTGTTTTTCTGCAAATAGAGTAGTTCTTCGATTCAAATCTTTCATGTAATATGTCTCATTGGTGTTTGTGTTGATTTACTAACAATTCCCACATTTCACACACACATATATAATTGAGCATAAAAATAATTTAAGAAAGTAAGCACCTTAGAAGCTCACAAACCTGCAAGGAAGGTTTCCTTCAAGATCTCTCACATGAAGGAAACCCCAAGAAAGTTCCCCACAGACCCGCATGTTGGAGCTTTCAAATTTTGCTCCTTGTGTCACTCATGACCTCCCTTATATCGCTGGTCTTTCATGGTGTTGAAATTTTTAAAGGGTAAGGGTTTTAAACTTGTCTTTATCTTAAACCCTAGTGTTTGTTTTCCGCCCTGGTTGAGGTTCTATTTGGATGTTACCTTTTTGAAGGGTCTTAAAATGACTTGTGCCCCATCGTTCCGTCTAGATGTTGGCCACTTCGGTTTCTAATTTTCACAGCCTTTCGTAAGTTTTTATTTTTTCCCTAAGTATAGGTTGACCCTGTGCTTTATTATTTTAAAACTTATGTCATTGTTTGCCATCTACCTAGTGGTGTCCCCTTACCTTTTAATAAGTGTTTTATTTTGCAGAGGGTTGAATTTAGCACTATCGTTGATCCATTTGCTGCAGATATCAACAGTGCCTGCTATCTCGCGATCAAGATTTAAGGGATCACGATATCACGGGTGGGTGCCACATGCCCTTCCTAAAGGATGAAGTCTGTGCAACCATTGGTGTGCTGTCTCTTCAAGATCGACGGTGTCTACCATCCCATGATCAAGAATTCTACGATTGCGATATCGCAGGTGCCTGCCACGTGTCTCATCCATGAAGCCTAAGGAGTGAAGGAAACATTTTCCGGTTTTAAATGTCTTAAAGGGTGGATTACTAATGCACTTGTGAGATGCACATGCTTTATTTCAATGCAGATGTTATGATTTTAAGGGAAAAGTTGCTCGACAGTTAAAGGAAAGGATGACAACCATTTTGAAGGAGCAAGATCTCTGATAAGAAAGATTGACGGTGCCCGCAATCCTGCGATGGTAGATCAATGGATTGCGATATCGCGGGAAACCGCCACGTGGCATTCATTCGTGGCGTATGACATGGTGGGCCCCTTACTGCCATGTTGGAAATTATGTCAACCTGTTTTGAAGATGACAGTCGATGATTTGATCAAACTTGAGGATCAATGACTAAAATATAAAAAATGGATCAAATATGGTTGGAGCCATTCCTGCATCCCGTGAGTGAGCTTTAATGGCAGACGAGACATCTACTGGCAAGATTTGCTCGACATAAAATCAATTTACTTGTCTCATTTGTATCACAAGGCGTCCAATAATTTTGTGAAGAACAGTTTCAAAGCCAAAGGTGAAATTGCGAGCAGCTGCAGCCAGAAATTGGAGTTTGTGTGAAAAAAGTCGTGAGTTGATTTTCTCTGCTCCCCAGTTATTCTGCTCTTAAATTTGGGAAGAAGGGTTTGCTATGATTTTCACTGAGCTCATTAAAATATTTTAGGGCTATTGTGTAATCATAAATTATGAGGAATTGCGGTATTTTTACTCTGAAGTTTCTTATCTCTGCTTAAGTCATAGCCACTTGAAGTGTAACATTGTAGTAAGGCCCTAGTTTGTTTAAAATGGTGCCACCCAAGCAACACTCTGGCCACATTGAGTATTTGAAAAGAAACTTGTACGATGATTTCCTAGATCAGTTTCCGTTATCAAAAAATGATAGAAGGAAGGGTGTAGTGTTGATGCGAGGAAAAATCCTATGGGAAGGGTTGGTGTGTAATAGTTACAACATTGTTGATGCTAGGGTTCAACTCACCGGTTTAGAAATGTTCAGATTATGGTATGGACAGAGGAATTTGCCTCACCCTTTCTCAAATGGATGGATGTATGACATGGGAAAGTTGGTTGTACCAAATGTGTTCCTTGATGTGGAATTACTTGGGGCAGTGGCCATGAGATATGACCCTATCACACGGGTAATTAGAGATAATGATGGAGGGCTTCTATTGGAAATTAGCAGAGATGTTATCCAACAGACTTATGATTTAAGTGAGTCAAGTGATGACTTGGTTCCTATTAATCTTGAGGAAATGAAGCAGGAGTATAAAAAACTGAAATCTCTTTTTAGGGTTAAGCTACTTCCACCTCATCTAGTTAGGACAGGAGGTTCACAATTTCACATCAGCCCTAGTGACCAGGAACCCTTCAGATTGAATTGTTTTGCAAAGCCTTTCCTGGCTACTTTTTATTCACTATGTCAGATTTTGTGTTTCAGTCCTGGTGCAGTAATGCTAGTTGCATACATGTTCATGGGGGTACAAATACAACACCCTAATTTCTCTGTAACATATGACTTTGCTTCTTTTCTAGCTGAGAGGATAGATGAAGGGCTATCGAAGCTGCATAAGGGTGATACTGGTACTCAATTCTTTTGGTATTCCATGCTGATGCATATGTTCATGTTTAGGAATGTTGATTTCTTTGCTGAGAAGATGAACTTAAGGCAATCAGTTAATGGAGAAAGATTGCCAGTACAGATATGGGCTGCAGATTTGTCCTGCAATAAGGAAAGCACCAGTTACGTGCAATTTGATAATTGTTTTGCTTCAAGATTAAGGGCTAGATTGATGATAAATGTACCTAGGATCCCTGAGGAAGTACATGATTTCCTCAGGCCAAAGGAGAGGAAGCCAGAACTGAGGGTTTTACATAACTGAGGTGACATTATCCCATATCTAGTCAGCACTGTTTTAAGAATATACGGATTTCAAGGAACCCCTAACATATTGCCATACAATGTGCCACCAAGAAGAGGGTTAGCAGAAGTTATGTGGTAGATGGGTTGTATTCATGAAGAAAACCTTACTGGAAAGGGGAAGGGAACATTATTCCCTGATTATACAGTATTGTCTGACTTTACATTTTCAAAGGGAGGTTGGACACATTTTGATAAATTCCTTGTTGATTATCATTTGAGATCAGTTCCAAGGTGACAACATGACCCTAAAGGTTTCTTTGCTCTCTTTAGACAAAGAATAAAAGGTGGAAAATTTGCACATGAGTTAAATTTCCTTGAGGACCTGATCAGAAATAAATTTGATTTAAATAAGCAGGAATTGAACAAGGAAAAATGGATAGCTTATCGTAAGCTATTGGATATTGTGCATGAAATGGATCCGAAGTATGACCCACTAATGGAGTTCACTCCATACCATAAGAAAATTGGTTTTCTTATGAAGAATTTCAAAGAGATTATGGACAACTTGACAACCAAAAAGATAAATTTAAGGCTAAGCTTGGGTATGCAAGGACAAAGTGATAGGCCAATTGAAACAGGGTCAGTACATCAACCTACAGAGAGGTGGCCCATCTATAGGAGGAAAAGGGATACTAGTAGTGATGAGGAGGAAGTAGACAGAAAGGGGAAGAAAATAAAGAGGACACCTCCATGACTAAGTCCAAAATTCAAAGTACCTGGGGCAGTCAAAATCATTGAAATAAAATCTTCACCAGAGCGCAGTCCCCCATCACCACCATCTGAGCCAAGCCTTAAGAGGCAAAGGATTGATCACCCACCTGAGGATTTGACAGATGAAATTATTGTGACTGATCAAGACATGTAGGTTGGTATGCTCTCCCCTCCTAGGTTAGCTGAGTTGGTTCTATCCGATTTGGATATGAAGGGTAAAAGTATGCAAGATGCAAGAATGGAAACTTGCAAGGAGTTCTTAGATGACAATGCATTTGTAAAGACTCATGTATTCTTGCAATTGGCATGGAGGATGAAATTTGAGGAATATCAAAATAAATGGAAGGAGAGAAGAGAACTAAAGCATGATAGGTCAGAGCAGGAGAATGATGAAGAAGTAAAAGCTGAACTAATGGAAGAGTTCAAAAACATCACTCCTAAAGAAGGAAGATAACTAGTGAGTCAGGCTGGTGTTATGATTTTTCCTAAATGGGACATCGTAGATGCAGTTGCTTTCAATGCCATTATGAAGTCCATGAACCCTTTTCAGGATTTTGAAGAAGTTAAGGCAACATTGCAAAACTGTGCCTTCAGTGAAGAATATGAGACCTTGGAAATTTGGGCATTAGCTCCACAAGGCAGAAAACCAGATATTGCTGATATTAATCCAAATTTCAAAGGATGATTAATAATAAAGAGGGCTTCAAAGACTTCAACCACCGAAGCCACTAATTTAACTATGAATATGGCCAGGTTGGCCCAAAAAATTGTTGAAATGGAGGAGGATGAAAGAAAGAGCCTAATGGAGAAGTATAACATTCCAATTGAAGAATATGGTAAAATGCAACATAGGAATGTTGAGCTACAAATTGAAGTAGAAAGGTTCAAGTATAGACATATTGGGGAAACATCCAATGCTCCAAGAACCAACACATTACCTCCCATAGTAGGGTGAATGTCTCCTGCTTCTCCAATTGTTTCTACACCAGGGTCTCCCATTCAAAATCCTACCCTCACCCCTCCTCTAGAACAAATTGACGAAGAAATAGAGTGCTCTGTTGATCCAACGAAGAGGCAGGTCATACATAAAATTGATGAATTACAGACATCATTAAAGGTAAAAGAGGAACGTTTCCTTTCAAAAGAAAAAGAGATTGTTACTACTATTTTAGAGCATTTAAATGAAAGGGTAGATAATAAATTTCCCTCTATACATTCTTTGTATTATTTGCTATTGTAAGCAATAAAGAGTATTGATAGGGATAAGGAGATAGTGATTCCAATAATTGAAAATTGGATCCCTAAGGCCAATGATTTGGATATTATGAATAAATCCTCAAGGTTTGATGTAAATAATAGGCCCCAATCATTAAAGCCTACTTATATATTAGTAAAATCATTGCAAGGTTTTCAGAACTTACCAGATGATCTAAGTAGGAAGATTAGGGAATTGGTAAAGAACTTCAATGATTGGGGTAGCACACTGTTACCTGGTGTAATTGATGAGCAGGGGGAAGTCAGAACACTCCAACAATGGCAGGATCAAGCTAGTAAAGTCATCAATATTGAAATTAAAATAATTTGTGATGACTCGGATTATGATTTGTTGGTAAATTGTATGGATAAGATTATTGGTACCGACTCATTCTTGGAGTCTTTTGAAAGAGATGGTAATCAGGTAGTGGTAAAGTATATGCCTTATAGTACAAAGGTAAGTGAGGTGATTAATTTTTACTGGCCAATTGACGAAGAATACCAGAGGTGTGTAGCCAAGTATTTGAATAATGATGAGTAAAAATAGTGGGTTACTGAGAGGTGGCAAATCAGATGCTGCAGTTACAATGATTCTAGTTTTGTGTTGATGGTTTTCTTAGCGTGCATTTCGCATGGTTTTGTTATTGCATCAACCTTCCTCCACATGCATGATGGACGAGAATATGCTCCAGAATGATTGTTGTAACGATTTTTGGAATATCATCAGGTGTCACAATTGGCTGGTGACAGGTGTACTTTTTGGCCCGAAGCTTGATTGCTCCTTCATTTTCTATAAGAAGGATTTCAAGGTCAGAAGTATAGGTTAGCAAGTTAGAGAATTTTGATCGAGTCTAGGTGAAGTTTCATAGCAGATTGTAAAGTCATATGTTTCTAGAGAGAAATGCAATTTAGGATTCTGAGTCATTTCTGTAATAGGTTTTGAGTTTATGAGGATTTAATGTTGCATAACAGTACTAGCATTTGAATTGAAATAATAAATTCGAGCTCATGTCTCTCCATTGTATGCGTATATCTGAACTTTGAATAAAATAACTAAGGGTTGTTTCATTCATCTCACTGTTGTGGTGTGTATGATTCTATTTTAGCTTTAATTCAAGGAATTAATTAAAATGCTTGAATAGGATTATAGGCGGATATGTTCTATATAAGGATTCGATAAGTAGTATTGAGTTAGAATATATACTGATGAAATTGTAATGCAATATTGTCAAGGACCTCATATGTCATGTATTTCATCTGTTATAAAACTTTAAATGCTTATAAATTTGACTCCCCAATGGATATATGGCACTGACCTAGGTTGCATTCATTCGTGTGATTCAGTATTAGTGTGTCTTTTCTTGGATCTTGCTACAGATTGCAAATCAATGACTATTTTATATATTATGGATTGTGTTGTGGTCATCCCATGCTCCATATAGTTGATATTGTCGAAGAATAGCCGATTCTGTTCAATATTATCTTATTGTGTTGAGCTATTAAGTGGGATTATCTGTTACTATTAATGTTGTTTATAATAGTGGTGCAGAGGTTGTAAACACATTAAGGGATTCCCCTCCCAGGTCTTGCAGAGCCCGAAGTGTAGGAGGTTATTTTAAAGTCCTCTTCAGTTGGTCCAGGTCCTTCGAGCTGCCCTTGATTGGAATTGGCAATTCCATAGGTAGATTAGAAGACCAACTTGGTTACAACATAAAAATTAATGAACAAAATGGCGACTTTACTGGGGATTTTTTGTTAAAACGTTTCTTACTAGTGTGTTGGTTGTCCATTTTGCATAGAGTTTTCATAGTATTTTTGTGATTCTAAGGTTGAGCCTATAGTTTTGTGTTAAGTTTGTCCACTTCTTCTATTTTTGAAGTGTTAAGAGTTATGTTGTAAAACACTTTTGCGTGTTGTCAGTTTGAGGTTCCGAAGGTTCTTGTATTCCAGTACGTGTCTTTAGTTTTCTGATATTCCCAAGAAAATTGGGTGGCAACTTTGAAATCTCTGCACCAGTGTGTGTTTATTTGGAAAAAGTTAATTATACATAGAAAGAACTTTTGGACAAGTGCAAGGAATGAAGAACACAAGGTCATTCATGAAGAATCATCCAGAACAAAAATTGGAAGGTGAACTTCCCAAAGCAAAGAAGAAGGACTAGATAAAGAAGAAACTAGAATCTAGTGATGCTGCTCCCACGTCATAGGACCCTGTACACCAAGGTACACATAAGATTTTACATCCTATCCCTGAGAATCTTGACGAGATGTCTAGAAATTTAGAATTAGATAGTTGTGGATTTTCTGATTCATTGTTTAATACACCGGTTCAAGATAATGTGACATGTTAGAATAAGGGGCTTGTTAGTGTTAAATATGCTGAAAAGAGAAGAGGTAGGAGTAGAAGTCAAAGCCATCACAGAGAATGCACCAGTGATGTGCCTCCTCCTGCTGAAAATGATGTAAATCCATTATTTTCTGAACATGTATTAGAAGGGGTCAATTTAATAGATCTAGATGATACATCAAGTTCTGATGTGACTTTTCCCAACCCTGATGATATTTTTGGAGACATAAATTCTTTGAGACAGGAAATCCAAGCACAAGCTGAGCTTAGAGTGAAGAGAGAAAAGGAAGTAATGTTGAGGAGTGCTTTGATTGAAAGGGATAGGCTAATGAGATAGTTGGCAACAATGAGGCTCCTGAACCGAGATGAACCTGAACCAAATGTTGAGGGTCTGGTTCTACAGAAGATTGCTAATAAGGAAGTAAGGCATGCGCCTAAGGAAACCCCAGTAGCCCACATGAATTCCCAAACCGAACCTACAAACCCAAATCCCTTGAATCATGATAGGTCTCAACCAAGTAATACAAATCCTAAACCAACATTGGACAAAGGAAAGCAAAAGGTTGAGGGGATTAAAATAAATGAGAAGGTGACTCCCCATCCTACCAAACAAGATCCCAAAACACATGTGTCATTTCAAACAGAATCTGCTTTAGAAAAGGCTAAGAAGGAGAGTGAAGCTTTGGCAAAAGAGTTGGAAAGAACAGAGATCGAGGCTGCAAATGCAAAAATGAAGAGGAAAATAAGTTTCCTAAAGATGAAAACTATAGATGAAGTTACAACCAAGTAATACAAATCCTAAACTGACATTGGACAAAGGAAAGAAAAAGGTTGAGGGGATTAAAATAAATGAGAAGGTGACTCCCCATCCTACCAAACAAGATCCCAAAAAACATGTGTCATTTCAAACAAAATCTGCTTTAGAAAAGGCTAAGAAGGAGAGTGAAGCTTTGGCAGAAGAGTTGGAAAGAATAGAGATCGAGACTGCAAATGCTGAAATGAAGAGGAAAATAAGTTTCCTAAAGATGACAACTACAGATGAAGTTACATAAGCTGCAACCTCATCAAACCACCAAGATTCCTTAAAGGGCGGTTCTAAAATTAATCCAGGCCCCACCATAAATAGTTATGACCTGAAGATTCATGTAACTGGGTTTGCAAATCCAAATCAGGATGGTTTAAGAGTACAAGATAAAGGGTCTGGTGTGGATTCTCAGAGAAATGAGGGATTATATCAACGACGACCTATATAGTTGGAAAGGTATAGGCCATTGTTCTTTGATGGTATTCCTGGTTATCTAAATCCTATCCCTGCTGACTTGAGAGAAAAGATGAATAAGTTTGCTAGTAATAATGTTGTAACATCAGAGGAACACTTAAAAGTTTTCATGGACATGTTAAATGATTATGAGGTAGAACATGAAGATGTTGTAATGAAATTGTTTGTACAATCCCTGATAGAAGATGCAAGGGATTGGTATAGAGGTTTACCTAATGCTAGTATTGGGTCATAGGATGAGTTTGAAAAGTGTTTTAAAGAGCAGTATGGTGATAAAACTAATGCTAGTTTCATGTTGAATGAATTTAATAACATCAAGAAGTCATTGAATGAACCTGTGACATAGTTTAATTTGAGATTTTAAAAGGCAATGTATAAGTTGTTCCAGGTTTTGAGGCTTGATGAAAATGTTTGCTTAACTACATAATTCAATGCTTTTGATGCTAAAATGGCATATCTCCTTAGGGATAAAGACCCTCGGACCATGAGGGATGCATTTAGAGTGGCTATAAATATTGAATGTAACAGAAAGGCTTCCAGGAAGTATGGTAGGAGAGAAGAACCCACACTTTTGAAAAATCCTAGAAATAAAATTGAGAAAGTTCCTGATACAAAGCCTAAGGATGATGAAAAGTGGGAAAAGGTTTACAATAATCTGAAAGACATAAAGCAAACTATTGCTAAGCAAGAAAAGGGTGTAGGAAATGAAAGGCAACCCTATAATAGAAGTGATAGGCCGCCTCGATTGAAAAATTATCCTTACAATACAAATTGGAAAGATGGAAAGCCAATCTTGCCTAGCAAGAAGCCTAAAAATTAGCAACATACACCAGACCCCTTACAAAAACATTCAATGAATATGGTGGTAGACCAACCATGGTGTAAAACATGTCAACATCCTCATGATCAAAATTACTGTGGGGTTGCTCAATTGATTGTTGGTGAGGAAATTGAGGAGGACGCCCATGAGTAGGTGTCAGAGTGTGAGCAAGATGATGTAAGTGCTTGTATGGCCAGATCATACATTGATGAAGCAGAGTGCTCCTCTAACTATGAAATACAGGAAGCTAGTCTGGATAATCAGAGACAGAGAAATGAGATGTACCATCAGCAGGTCTTTTCTGATGAAGAAGATGATTTTGATCATAATGTTTGCAATATGGAGCAAACTGAAGATTCAATATCCTTAAGGAGGCCGTCAGAAGAGGAAATTGCAAGGTTAACTAAAGAAATGGCTGCCAAAATGAGAGGTTCACTCCAATTGAGAAGTAGAAGTATTGGTGGTGAGCAGGGTAAACCTATTGGCTTATTTATCAAAGAGCAAAAGGATAAAAACAAAGGTGTTAAGATTGACAACAAAAAGGATACTATAAAAGTCAAAGAAGTTAAGGGTGATAAGATTTGGGCAAAAAGAAATGAGACCTCAAAGATTCAAGAAGGTGTAATTGCACCAGTGGTAAAGAAAAAGGTGTTTGCAAAGGTGACTGAACCTACTACAAAGGATGGCAAGCAAAAGGAGCTAGGAGGATGTAGTCAGCCAGAAAGAAAGGAAAATGATGAAGGTATGATGTTTAATTTTCCTAAATATACACCTATGGATATCTTTCATGTTCTATCTCAGGTTAAAGTAACTATACCTTTACTAGAAATGATGAGAATAGATGAACACAAAGAGAAGACAATAGCCTTAATCACAGATGTTGTTGGTAATAAGGCTAAATATGGAAGTGGTAAAGAAGCGAAAGATAAAGAGAAAGAAAAGGAAATGGAGGGAATAGTGTCAAAAATTCCCCCTGTGTATTTAGGTAATTCTATTTACATGTGCCTCGAAAACATAAACCCCTTTTTCTTGAGTGTGGATATAAATGGGAAAACTTTAAGAAACTGTATGATAGATTTAGGGGCCTCAAATAATGTTATGCCAGTCAAAATAATGGAGGCAATGGGCTTGATAGTAGATAATACTCAAGGCAAATGTTATGCTATGGATTCAAGAGAAGTTCCAGTTATTGGAACTATCAGAGCATTGACTTATAAGTTGACTCAGTACCCTGACAAGGATTTAGTCATGACTGTCTAGTTGCAGACATCCCACTGCACTTTGGGATGCTTCTGTCAAGGAAATGGAGTGCATCAATGGGGGGTAACATGCAATGTGATTTGTCATTTGCTACTTTCTCTATTGATTGTAAGGATTTCAAAATTGAAAGAGAGTCGAAGGTACCTCATATGATTGAGCATGGTCCAGTTGAGAATATGACATGTTTTATTGACAGTGGTATAGATGAATTCAGGGTTGAGGAATTCCATAACAGTTATGATAAACCTATTACATTGATTGATACTGAAATAAAATGATTGTCAGAATCTGATGCGTTGTGGATTATGTATTTTGATGGTTCCTTTTCAAAAGAAGGGACTGGTGCAGGTGTTTTATTACAGTCACCAAGTGGAAAGACATTCAGATTCTCTTTCACTCTATTATTTGAATGCACAAATAATGTGGCAGAGTATGAAGCCTTGTTATTAGGGTTGAAATTGGCTGAGAAACATGGTATCAGAAAACTCAAAGCAATTGGGGATTCTGAATTGGTGGTTTCTCAAGTTAGATCCAAATATGTATCAAAGAACAAGAGGTTAAAGCAGTATAGGAATGATGTTTGGGATGAACTGGAGAAATTTGATGCATTTGGTATAGAGTGGATGGAGAGAGGTCAAAACAAAGTGGCAGACTTATTAGATAACATTGTATTAAAACCAGATGATATGACTTATGCAAGAATTTCAAAGGTTGAGGTGCAAACTAGGCCATCTGTCCCTGATAATATTAAAAATTGGCAATTTTTTGATAATGATGAAGATATATTAAATTTTTTGAATTGTGTGGGAGAATATGAAAATCAGGAAATTGAATTTGGAGCTTTTGTTGAAAATATTGATGGTAAGGATACTGTATTTGGAAATGAAGTCATTCAGTTAAAGAAAAACACAATTCCCAAGGGTCTAGTTGTATTAGAAAAGGTGTTTGACAATCAAGACAGGACAAGGGCTAATCATACTATTTCCCATCCTGACGACCTGGAGGAGATAAATCTTGGAACAGAAGCATCCCCAAAGAAGGTGTATATTGGAAAGAAAATGTCACCAAAAGTGAGAAGGATGTTAATTGACTTGTTAAGGAAGTTTAGGCATGTGTTTGCATGGTCTTATGATGATCTTAAGGCATATAGGGAGGATCTTTTTCAACATGAGATTCCTTTAAGTGATGATGCTAAGCCACTCAGACAAAAGAAAAGGTCTATTAATCCCACTTTGGTCCCCAAAATGCAAGAAGAATTAATGAAACTAAGGGATGCAGGGATCATCAAGCCAATCGAACATTCATCTTGGGTATCAAACTTGGTACCGGTAAGAAAGAAAAATGGAGATATCAGGTTATATGTAGATTTCAGAAATTTGAATATATCTTCATTAAAAGACAATTATCCATTACCTAATATGGAAGCCATGTTGGAACGAGTGACAGGTTGTGAGTTAATGCCTATGATGGATGTTTTCTCTGGATACAATTAGCTCATGGTCAAAGAGTCTAAGCAGTTTAATACAACTTTCACTACACCATGGGGAACATATGTTTATGTAAGAATGCCATTTGGTCTAACAAATGCAGGGGCTACTTTTCAAAGAGTCGTGGATGTGGTGTTCTCAGATTTCATTAACTTATTTTTGGTAATTTATCAGGATGACCTGACATCATATTCTAAAAAGGAAGAGGATCATTGTGAACATATGGAGAAAGTATTCATTAGAGCCTTGGAGTATGGCATTTCTTTGAATCCAAAGAAATGTGTGTTTGGAGTACTAGAAGGAAAACTATTAGGACATATAGTTTCCAAAAATGGAGTAAAAATTGATCCAGACAGAGTTATTGCAATTGATAAAGTGCCACAACCCCGAAATGTCAAAGGAATCCAATCTTTCTTTGGGAAAATAAATTTCTTGAGGAGGTTTGTGATGAATTTTGTTGAGATAGTTCACCCTATTTCCAAAATGCTCAAGAAAGGAGCCAAGGTTGAATGGGATGAGGAGCCTGTGCAGACCTTCCAAGCCATTAAGCAAGTGATAAAGGAGGCTCCTGTGTTAAGAACTCTTGATTTCTCCAAGCCTTTACAAATTTTCTCATTCGCTTCCTTCCACACAATTGAAGCTGTGTTGTTACAAAAGAATGCAGAGGGTTTTGAACAACCTGTAGCCTTTTTCAGTAAATCTTTATAGGTTGCAAAACTTAAGTATGATATAAATGAAAAATAGGAATATGTATTGGTAAAAGCGGTGAAGGATTTTAGACCTTATTTGATGGGAGCTACTATAATTGCTTATGTGCCTAGGGCTGCTATTAAGGACATTTTCACACAGCAAGAGGTGTAAGGTGTAGATGGATAAATAGGATTCAGGAATTCAATATTGAGGTTCAAATTACTAAATTGGTAAGAGGAAAGGGACTGGCTAAACTCATGGCCCAAAGTAATCTGGAAGCAAATTAGATAAATCTGCTAAAGGAGGAGAATAGATTGCATCTATGTGATATGGAGCATTCAAAATGGTATACATATGTGATATATTATCTGCAAAAAATGAAATGTCTTGATAATTTGAGTGAAAATGAGAAAAGGACATTGAAATTACATGCTATCAAGTATGTTATTGTAGATGGAAAGCTCTAGTGGAGAAATTGAGAGGGTGTCATGTTGAAGTGTTTTGATCAAGATCAAGCAAAATAACTCTTGAGTGGAATGCACCGTGAAGTTTGTGGAGGACATTATATGGCTAAAAAAATGCACATAAGATAATGAGGGTTGGATTTTGGTGGCCTAAAGTTTTTCAGGGATGCACACCAATTAGTGAGGACATGTGATGCTTGTCAACGTTTCTCTGGTAAGTTAAAGTTTTTTGGCAACTTGCCTTTAAAACTAGTTATAGTACAAGCCCCATTCCAACAATGGGGTATTGATTTTATAGGAGAGATAGCATGTAAATATAGCGGAGGTCATTCCTGGATATTGGTGGCCACTGATTATTTTACCAAGTGGGTGGAAGAAATTCCAACAAAGAAGGCCACTAGTAAAGTGGTAATTGATTTCCTGATGAGCAACATATTGACTAGATTTGGATATCTAGAAAGGATTGTGTCAGACAATGCAATGTGTTTCAGATTGGAAGAATACATGGAATTTTTTGAAAAGCATGGAATCCATATTTCTTATTCATCACCATACCACCCACAGGGGAATGGACAGGCAGAATCAAGCAGTAAAAGCTTGATGAAGATTATTAAAAGAATCCTAGATCAAAATAAAAGGGCTTGGGATTCTAAGCTGAGATTAGCAGTCTGGGCAGATAGGGTAACTGTGAAGAAGGCAATAGATTGTGCCCCATTCGACTTGGTTTATGGGATAAATGCTAGGTTACCCCAAAACAACTTAATGGAAATGTATAAGTTTGTCCAGATATATGATCATGAAATTGATGATGAAATGTAATTGAGAGTGGAAGCTCTTATAGAATTGGACAAATCCAGGAGGGATGCACAAAAGAAAAATGCTAAGTTACAGTTGCAGGTAAAGAACTTGTATGACAAGAGAGAAAACTATAAGGAGTTTCAAAAACGGAGATCTGGTCTTAATGTGGAATGCCAGATTGGAAGATAAAGGGAAACATGGAGAGTTTGATGCAATTTGGTTAGGACCATTCCTGATTAATGATAAATGGGGTGAAGATTCGTACTTCCTCCTAGAGATGACATGAGATATTCTTGAATTGCCAGTTCATGGATAGTTCTTGAAGTTATACTTCACTTGAAGTTTTGTTTTCCATGAACAGTGGTTTAGGTTTGTATATTTTGTGTATGTCTTGTATATAGGTCAGGTTGTTTTGTCCACACAATTCCTTTTCGGTCCTCTTTGCCTCCTGGTCTACTATCCCTGAGTTTCTGAATTCTCGCTTCATTCCAGTGGAATGAACGTCCCCAACTAGAGCCATTGTTGGAGCTTTCAAATTTTTCTCCTTGTGTCACTCATGACCTCCTTTATATCGCTGGTCTTTCATGGTGCTGAAATTTTTAAAGGGTTAGGGTTTTAGACTTGTCTTTATCTTAAACCCTAGTATTTGTTTTCTGCCCTAGTTGAGGTTCTATTTGGACATTACCTTTTTGAAGGGTCTTAAAATGACTTGTGCCCCATCGTTCTGTCTAGACGTTGGCCCCTTTGGTTTCTAATTTTTGCAGCCTTCCATAAGTTTTTATTTTTTTCCTAAGTCTAGGTTGACCCTATGTTTTATCATTTTAAAACAACTTATGTCATTGTTTTCTGTCCACCTAGTGGTGTCCCCTAACCTTTTAATAAGTGTTTTATTTTGCAGAGGGTTGAATTTAGTGCTACCGTTGATCCATTTGCTATAGATATCAATGACGCCCACTATCTCGCAATCAGGATTTAAGGGATCGCGATAACATGGGCGGGTGCCACATGCCCTTCCTAAAGAATGAAGTCTACGTGACCATTGGTGTGCTATCTCTTTGAGATCGACGGTGCCCGCCATCCTGCGATCAAGAATTCTGGGATTGCGATATCGCGGGCGCTTGCCACGTGTCTCATCCATTGAAGCCTAAGGAATGAAGGAAACATTTGCTAGTTTTAAATGCCTTAAAGGGTGGATTACTAATGCACTTGTGAGATGCACGTGCTTTATTTCAACGTAGATGTTATGATTTTAAGGGAAAAGCTGCTCGACAGTTAAAGGAAAGGACGACGACCATTTTGAAGGAACAAGATCTTTGATAAGAAAGATCGATGGTACCCACCATCCTGAGATGGTAGATCAATGGATTGCGATATCGTGGGAAACTTCCACGTGGAATTCCTTCACGGCGTATGACATGGTGGGCCCCTTACTACCGTGTTGGAAATTATGTTAGCCTATTTTGAAGACGACCGCCGATGATTTGATCAAACTTGAGGATCAACGGCTAAAATTTAAAAATGGATCAAATATGGTTGGAGCTGTTTGTGTAGCCTGCGAGTGAGCTTTAATGGAAGACGAGACATCTATTGGCGAGATTTGATCAACATAAAATCAATTTACCTGTCTCATTTGTATCACAAGGAATCCAAGAATTTCGTGAAGAATAGTTTCAAAGCCAAAGGTGAAATTGTGAGCAGCTGCAGCCAAAAATTGGAGTTTGTGCGAAAAATGTTGTGAGTTGATTTTCTCTGCTCCCCAGTTATTCTGCTCTTAAATTTGGGAAGAAGGGTTTGCTATGCTTTTCACTGATCTCATTAAAATCTTTTAGGGCTATTGTGTAATCATAAATTGTGATGAATTGCGGTATTTTTACTTGGAAGTTTCTTATCTTTGCTTAAGTCATAGCCACTTGAAGTGTAACATTGTAGTAAGGCCCTAGTTTGTTTAAAATGGCACCACCCAAGTAGCACTCTGGCCACATTGAGTATTTGAAACAAAACTTGTACGATGATTTCCTAGATCAGTTTTCATTATCAAAAAATGATAGAAGGAAGGGTGTAGTGTTGATGTGAGGAAAAATCCTAGGGGAGGGGTTGGTGTGTAATAGTTACAACATTGTTAATGCTAGGGTTCCACTCACCGGTTTAGAAATGTTCAAATTATGGTATGGACAGAGGAATTTGCCTCACCCTTTCTCGAATGGATGGATGTACGACATGGGAAAGTTGGTTGTACCAAATGTGTTCCCTAATGTGGACCTACATAAGGCAGTGGCCATGAGATATGACCCTATCACACGGGTAATTAGAGATAATGATGGAGGGGTTCTATTGTAAATTAGTAGAGATGTTATCCAATAGAATTTTGATTTAAGTGAGTCGAGTGATGACTTGGTCCCTATTAATCTTGAGGAAATGAAGTAGGAGTATACAAAATTGAAATCTCTTTTTAGGGTTAAGCTGCTTCCACCTCATCTGGTTAGGGTAGGAGGTTCACAATTTCACATCAACCCTAGTCACCAAGAACCCTTCAGATTGAATTGTTTTGCAAAGCCTTTCCTGGCTACTTTTTATTCACTATGTTAGATTTTGGGTTTCAGTCCTGGTGCAGTAATGCCAGTTGCATACATGTTCATGGGGGTGCAAATACAACACCCTAATTTCTCTGTAACATATGACTTTGCTTCTTTCCTAGCTGATAGGATAGATGAAGGGCTATCGAACCTACAGATTGGTGATACTAGTACTCAATTCTTTTGGTATTCCATGCTGATGCATATGCTCCTATTTAGGAATGTTGATTTCTTTGTTGAGAAGATGAACTTAAGGCAATCAGTTAATGGAGAAAGATTTCCAGTACATATATGGGCTGTAGATTTTTCCTGCAATAAGGAAAGCACCAGTTATGTGCAATTTGATAATTGTTTTGCTTCAAGATTAAGGGATAGATTGATGGTAAATGTACCTAGGATCCCTGAGGAAGTATATGATTTCCTCAGGCCAAAGAAGAGGAAGCCAAAACTGAGGGTTTTACATAACTGGGGTGACATTATCCCATATCTAGTCAGCATTGTTTTAAGAATATATGGATTTCAAGGAACCCCTCACATACTGCCATACAATGTGCCACCAAGAATAGGGTTTGCAAAAGTTATGTGGCAGATGGGTTGTATTCATGAAGACAACCTTACTGGAAAGGGGAAGGGAACATTATTCCCTGATTATACAGTAGTTTCTGACTTTACATTTTCAAAGGGAGGTTGGACACATTTTGATAAATTATTTGTTGATTATCATTTGAGATCTGGTCCAAGGCAACATCATGACCCTAAAGGTTTCTTTGCTCTCTTCAGACAAAGAATAAAAGGTGGAAAATTTGCACATGAGTTAAATTTCCCTGAGGATCTGATAAAAAATGAATTTGATTTAAATAAGCAGGAATTGAACAAGGAAAAATGGATAGCGTATAGTAAGCTATTGGATATTTTGCATGAAATGGATCTGAAGTATGGTCCACTGATGGAGTTCACTCCATACCATAAGAAAATTGGTTTTCTTATGAATAATTTCAAAGAGATTATGGACACCTTGACAACCAAAAAGATAAATTTAAGGCTAAGCCTGGGTATGCAAGGACAAAGTGATAGGCCAATTGAAACAGGGTCAGTACATCAGCCTATAGAGAGGTAGCCCATCTATAGGAGGAAAAGGGATACTAGTAGTGATGAGGAGGAAGTAGACAGAAAGGGGAAGAAAATAATGAAGGCGCCTCCATGACCAGGTCCAAAATTCAAAGTACCTGGGGCAGTCAAAATGATTGAAATAAAATATTCACCAGAGCGCAGTCTCCCATCACCACCATCTGAGGCAAGCCTTAAGAGGCAAAGAAATGATCACCCATCTGAGGATTTGATAGATGAAATTATTGTGACTGATCAGGACATGCAGGTTGGTATGCTCTCCCCTCCTAGGTCAGCTGAGTTGGTTCTATCCGATTTGGATATGAAGGGTAAAAGTATGCAAGATGCAAGAATGGAAGCTTGCAAGGAGTTCTTAGATGACAATACATTTGTAAAGACTTCTGTATTCTTGTAATTGGCATGGAGGATGAAATTTGAGGAATATCAAAATAAATGGAAGGAGAGAAGAGAACTAAATCCTGATAGGTCAAAGCAAGAGAATGATGAAGAAGTAAAAGCTGAACTAATGGAAGAGTTCAAAAACATCACTCCTGAAGAAGGAAGACAAATAGTGAGTCAGGCTGGTGTTATGATTTTTCCCGAATGGGACATCGTAGATGCAGTTACTTTCAATGCCATTATGAATTCCAAGAATCTTTTTCAGGATTCTGAAGAAGAAGTTAAGGTAGCATTGCAAAATTGTGCCTTCAGTGAACAATATGAGACCTTGGCAATTTGGGCATTGGCTCCACAAGGCAGAAAAGCAAATATTGCTGATATTAATCCAAATTGCAAAGGAGGATTAATAATAAAGAGGGATTTAGAGACTTCAACCACCGAAGCCACTAATTTAACTGTGAATGTGTCCAGGTTGGCCCAAAAAACTACTGAAATGGAGGAGGTTGAAAGAAAGAGCCTAATAGAGAAGTATAACATTATGATTGAAGAATATGGTAAAATGCAATAGAGGAATGTTGAGCTACAAACTGAAGTAGAAAGGTTCAAGTATAGACATATTGGGTAAAAATCCAATGATCCAGGAACCAACACATTGCCTCCCATAGCAGGGTCAATGCCTCCTGCTTCTCCAAATGTTTTTACACCAGGGTCTCCCATTAAAAATCCTGCTCTCACCCCTCCTCTAGAACAAATTGATGAAGAAACAGAGTGCTCTGTTGATCCAACGAAGAAGCAACTCATACAAAAAATTGATGAATTACAAAAATCATTAAAGGTAAAAGTGGAGGGTTTCCTTTCAAAAGAAAAAGAGATTGTTACTACTATTTTAGAGAATTTAAATGAAAGGGTAGATAATAAATTTCCCTCTATACATTCTTTGTATTCTTTGCTGTTGGAAGCAATAAAGAGTATTAATAGGGATCAGGATATAGTGATTCCAATAATTGAAAATTAGATCCCTAAGGCCAATGATTTGGATATTATGAATAAAGCCTCAAGGGTTGATGTAAATAACAGGCCCCAATCATTAAAGCCTACTTATATATTAGTAAAATCATTGCAAGGTTTTCAGACCTTATCGGATAATCTAAGTAGGAAGATTAGGGAATTGGTAAAGAACTTCAATGATTGGGGTAACACACTATTACCTGATGCAATTGATGAGCAGGGGGAAGTCAGAACACTCCAACAATGGCAGGATCAAGCTAGTAAAGTCATCAATAATGAAATTAAAATAATTTGTGATGACTCAGATTATGATTTGTTGGTAAATTGTATGGATAAGATTATTGGTACCGGCTCATTCTTGGAGTCTTTTGAAAGAGATGGTAATCAGGTAGTGGTAAAGTATATGCCTTATAGTACAAAGGTAAGTGAGGTGATTAATTTTTAATGGCCAACTGAGGAAGAATACCAGAGGTGTGTAGCCAAGTATTTGAATGATGATGAGTAAAAATAGTGGGTTATTAAGAGGTGGCAAATCAGATGCTGCAGTTACAATGATTCTAGTTTTGTGTTGATGGTTTTCTTAGCGTGCATTTCACATGGTTTTGTTATTGCATCAACCTTCCTCCATAGGCATGATGGACGAGAATATGCTCCAGAATGATTGTTGTTGTAACGATTTTTGGAATATCATCAGGTGTCACAATTGGCTAGTGACAAGTGTACTTTCTGGCCCGAAGCTTGATTGCTCCTTCATTTTCTATAAGAAGGATTTCGAGGCCAAAAGTACGGGTTAGCAAGTTAGAGAATTTTGATCGAGTCTAGGCGAAGTTTCAGAGCAGATTGTAAAGTCATATGTTTCTAGAGAGAAATGCAATTTAGGATTCTGAGTCATTTCTGTAATAGGTTTTGAGTTTATGAGGATTTAATGTTGCATAACAGTACTAGCATTTGAATTGAAATAATAAATTCGAGCTCATGTCTCTCCATTGTATGCGCATATCTAAAATTCAAATAAAATAACTAAGGGTTGTTTCATTCATGTCACTGTTGTGGTGTGTATGATTCTATTATAGCTTTAATTCAAGGAATTAATTAAAATGCTTGAATAGGATTATAGGCGGATATGTTATGTATAAGGATTCGATAAGTAGTATTGAGTTAGAATACATACTGATGAAATTGTAATACAATATTGTCAGGGACCTCATATGTCATGTATTTCATCTGTTATAAAACTTTAAATGCTTATAAATTTGACTCCCCAATGGATATATGGCACTAACCTAGGTTGCATTCATTCGTGTGATTCAGTATTAGTGTGTCTTTTCCTGGATCTTGCTACAGATTGCAAATCAATGACTATTTTATATATTATGGATTATGTTGTGGTCATCCCATGCTCCATATAGTTGATATTGTCGAAGAATAGCTGATTCTATTCAATATTATCTTATTATGTTGAGCTATTAAGTGGGATTATCTGTTATTATTAATGTTGTTTATAATAATGGTGTAGAGGTTGTAAACACATTAAGGGATTCCCCTCCCGGGTCTTGCAGAGCCCAAAGTGCAGGAGGTTATTTTAAAGTCCTCGTCTATTGGTCCAGGTCCTTTGAGCTGCCCTTGATTGGAATTGGCAATTCCATAGGTAGATTAGAAGACCAACCTAGTTACAGCATAAAAAGTAGCCAACATCATAAACCTATAGGGAAGGCATCCTCCAAGATATCTCAAATGAAGGAAACCCAAAGAAAGTGCCTTACAGATCCGTAAACCTATAGGGGAGCGATCCCCAAGATCTCTCGCATGGAGGAAACCAAAGGAAAGGGACTCCACAGAGTTAGAAAGCGGCTTCACAGGCGCACCTGCAAAGCGAAAGCGGCCACACAAAAAAGTAAGAAAACAGTCACACAGACCATTGATACATTGGAAAGCTTTCAGAGGGGTCCCTTGGGAGCCCTTCAAAAGGAGAAGGGTCCACTCAAGGGACATGTTGTTTGAAAAGTGAGGTCTAGTCAAGCTGCCCCCAAGCTAGATGCAAAGAATTCATTCAAGAGAAGAGATTTCAAAGGGGGTCTATTAGGAACCCTTCAAAAGGAAGAGGGGTCCACTCAAGGGACACTTCATTTGAAAGATAGAGAAAATAAAGGGTGTCCTTAGAAGGATGCGCATCTCCAAAATGAGTTATCACTGCCCCCAACATACAGGGGAGGAGAACCATGAAAGATACATAGAACATACAGGATAGAGGTGAGCCTCAATATCACTTGTTATTTGAAGAAAAGGCAGGTGGATCAACAGATGGCACCTGAATCATGAAGTTGTATTTTATCTTTCAAGGCCTTACATTCACTAGTGGAATGGCTAGACACTCGATGGTATGCACAAAAAAAATGTTTTTCTTTTTTATGAGATTTCTTACATGTAGGAAGAGGAAGAGTAATTAAGCGAGCTTTAAGAATCCGCAACAAAATGTGATCTTTCTTAGAAAAAGAGTGAGGAGTAGGAATCAAGCCTTTATATTTTGGAGAAATGCTTGATTGCTCACAAGAAGAAGCCAAAAAGATAGAAGACAAAAGAGGAGGATCTCCATAGAGAGAATTATTCTAGCAAGGGGGATTATGCTCCTCTATAGGATCACCATCAACCTTCTTGATAGTACTACCAACATTAACCTCTTTAATAGAAACATGATCATCTTCCTCGGAAGGAGGAGGATCGACATCAAGGATATTACAACTATTGCTCACATTACCCAGTGATACAATAGAATAGCCATCTTCGATAGCGGGTTTGGATGGTGTCATCAAAAGGCTTAAGTGGATTGGGTCAACTTTATGTTCTCTAATGAAGGATTATGTAAAGTCTAGAGAACCCCAATCGTCACCAAGACATGCATTCCTTTGAGAAGAGGTAGAAGGAGTAGACTTAAGATTTTTCACTTCAGAAGGATTTTCTTCAGGGGCATCTATCTCAAGAGTATCCTTTGTAGTAGATATTGTTGGATTAAACATCAAAATACTAGAAGATATTAAAGAGATAAGAGTAGGCACAACCAAATCTTGACCAAAAGCCACCATCTCACATAAGTGCATAGCCTTAGGGTCATCTTTTACTGTAACTAATCGATTGTTACAAATGAACTTAAGAGATTTATGCAAGGTAGACGGGACTACACCCATAGCATGAATTCACAATCTACCAAGAAGAAGGTTATAAGGTAACTTTTTCTAACATGACATATACAAGGGTAGGTACAATAATGGGTCCCAATGTCAAAGGCAAGACTATCGTGCCCAGGGCTTGTCGACCAACATTATCGAACCCATGAACAATAACAAAGGAAGAATTAAGAGAAGATGAATCAATATTAATCTTAGGCAATAGATCAATGCTACATACATTGAGCATCGAAACAGTTTCAACGAGAGTAAGTCTAATGCTAATTTTATTAATATTAACTATAATCATCAGATGATCCACTTGCTTCTATACTTCTGGTGGTGGGAGTTCCTACAAATAGAACGTGATATTCGGCGAGTTAGCACGAATATGAGCCATCAATGCATTAAAATATGTTGGCCTAGCGGAAGAAGGCAATATGATCTTTTGCAAGGCTTCTTGAAGCATACCTTGATAAATCGGAGTGGATTGAAGCAAGTCCCATAGTGAGAACTTAGCCAGAGTAATCCAAAGTTGCTCGACAAGATCGTAATCATCGGGTGCTTTAGTTGTAGGTTTAGGTTCTCAAGGAAGGCTTGGTTGTTTATTCATTCTATTCTCATGGTCTACTGTTCTACAAGAGGGAGCCATAGAGAGATCAAGAGAATCACTATCAAATGGAACACTATCAATAGAACAAATCCTTTTAGGAGAAGGACTAGCTGGAGTCACGTAAATGACTGGTCTCTTAGGCCTTTGAGGGGAAACAAAGACATAGATTACATTTACAAATTCATCACAATTAGTAGAATTATTTGAAGAAACATTCTCAACATCGATCTGAGGAGGATCAGATGTGGAAGGAGGTTCATCATGCACCAATGCAACGTCTCTAGAAGAGAGTGCATTAGAATGAAAGAGAGACTCATCATTCATAGATGCATCATCTCTACAAGGGAGTGCACTGGAATGAAGAGAAGGTAAAGTAACATTAAGAAAGGTATCGATGATTTCATCTTCTTGCGACAAAATATCCTCCGAAGCTAGAGGAATTTCGTGAGAAGGATCAAAGATATCAAGTGACATAGGTAAGGACAAGTCACCGTCACATGCATGAAATGGAACATCATTAAAATTTTGAACAAAATTAGATACTAAGCTAATAAAAGAAGATATTAAATTCATTACAATTTTTTTGGTATTGTCTATGTTCTAGTAATTCATGTTTCTAGAAGTCTTTGGAGTGGAATTTGAGGTCGAAACTTACATCGGTCCATAAAATTCAATTTTTGAAGGAATAAACTAGTTCTTTAGGAGACCTTTCCAATAGTGCAAATGGTTTTGAATTCTGAGCACTGAGTCAAAAGTTATGACCTCACCAAGTAGGGGTAAATAAATTCCTAGTTTTTTGAAAAATACCCTCTTCACGTCAAGTTCACCAAATTGTAGAGAAGGGGGATTTGCTACTCATGAGTTCCCTTCATTTAGAGAGCCTCATGGGGTGAACTTCCCTAAACTAACTCAAGGAATAACAATGGGAGTTTCAAAAACCGAAAGAGCAGGTCACAAAGATTTTCGGGACAAACTGACAAGCTCTCGGCCAAAGGACGAAAAGTGCAGGATACAGACGATAGCGTGGCATGTTGGTGTCTCGTACGGACCAGAAAGTGAGAATGTCACAGAAAATATTTAATGGCTACTAGAAAATAGATTACTAAGAACTGATAGAATGCGATAAAGTAGTAGAATATAATAGAACTAAAATAAAGTAAAGTAGAAATGATAAAGATAAGGGGAAGAAAGGAAAGAAGATGCTCACAAAAATCTATGTAATGAAGCCTCCAGCTAGTAGATATCTTCAATACCTGCATCTATAAGATTGAGAGAAAGTGTTGGGGCTGTATAGGGGTTTGCCTCAGTCAAACACCCATTTTGGTGTTCCCACCTCCACGGACAGCCAGATAGAAAGAGAGAAATGATCCGAAATGGAAAAAGTGTGTGGTGAAACTCAGGAGTAGAACCTACACCGCCAAGTATGAGTGATAAAAGCAAACCCCACTCAAGGAGGAGAACCCGTATCACAAAAGAGGTTATAAAAGTAATCGCCACTCAAGGAGGAGAACCTATATGACAAAGTAAATATGCAATAGAAAGGAGATGTGGAATCCCAAGATTCTCACTGATGAGTCTAGTTTTTGGTTTAATTTTGGGTAGAATTCTTAATCCATCTACTAGCAATATTATGAACTTTAGTAGCTAAGTGATCAATATTTGCATGATGTCTCCCTTAAAACACTGACTTTGGGTTTAATTCCCTCCCTATGAAGTTTTAATGGTATTGACATATTATGTGGATTATCTATATTGATTTTGTGCACGGTTGATGAATATTCTTTGAGTGTGATAATGAATGTGCAATTATGCGTACTGACATTGTCCTATAGGATATCATTTGTGGATGCTAAGTTGAGAAAGGAAACCATCAGATGAGCATGGGGGGAATCATTCAATGGAGTCAATTGAGCACGATGGAAACAGATTCCCCATGACAATCAAAATGTAACCGTCATGTATTTATGGCATTGAGCAATCACGGGTGTTACTGCAACATTGCGTCCATGTTTGGACATGCATGTCTGACTGGATTCCCTGCAGACATAACCGCTTTGCCACTCTTTCCTTGCTTTCCCTAAATGGCGTCCTCTCAGTTAGTGGGAGTCGACTACCCTGTTTAGCTGGTAGAATAAACAAGGATTTGAATCTTAAGGATTCATAGTTCTTTATTGTTGTTGGCAAAATGATAGTAATATTGTATTGAGCATTTTCTACCTTCTAATATAGCTATGTTGTTACTTTGTTTATATATTTTCCAATGAATAAGATGATAGTCTAAATTTAAGCATCTAAGTTAACAATAGTCTTAGTGGATACTCACCCAAGGGGGCCCACTTGGTGAGTAATCCTTTCTTTTCCTTAGAGTAATTAGTTTAATTAGCATTTTATATTTTATACTTAGTTAAAATGTGGCATTGACTGTTCCTGCAACCACTAGAAGTCCATTTTGTGTCTATTCCTATAGCCAAAGCAGAAAGAGTAATCCCTATTTGTTGCTAGATATTTTTATGCATTTTAGTTTGGCATGGTTATTGATTCATGTTCAAAATTTACCTTCTGGAATTTATTTTTGGTATTATAGCCATAGATTATAAATGACTACCTAAGAGTTCCTAGTGCACATACTGTGTCGTCCCATTTCAAGTTCACGTCCTTGGGTTGACAAAGTAAATGTACATTCATGATGATTAAGATGGCCATTCAGGTTAGATGTCCAATCTCTGAATCATGGCTGGAAGGGCCTGGTTATTGAAGTCATTATAGGAGGCAGACACTCACAAGTATGAGATAAGGGAGATGAAGCTGTAAGAGCTAAAGGAGATGCAAAGAGGGAGAGCAAGATAGCTGCAAGAGCCAAAAGTGTTGTAGAGGGTGTTGTAAGAGCTTGAGAAATTTTTTTTGTAGCAAGCAATGGAACTGTGCAAGCAAGAGAAAGATGGGAGAAGAAGAGAAGTTATGAGTGAAGCTAGAAGAAGTTGGAAGAATGGAGCTAGAGATGGAGGAAGACCCCAAATGAATTGAAAAGACAACTTTTAAAGAGGGAAAAGAAGCTTCCTAAGCTGTTTTAGGGCATCTCGAGTCATTACCACCGACCAAAGGAGGTGACAAGTGGAAAATGGTCATTTGAACATTGAAACATCGTAGGACACTAGCGTGGCGTGTGGACGTCCGTGCGATGTGCTATTTTTTGGACACATCACACTACAAAACAACATGAATGGGAAAAGAAAAGGTTCAATGCAAAGATGACACGCAAGGGTAGCTGCTGACAAGGGGTGTTGGAGCATCCTAAGAAGGAAAAGGATGATACAGGGGCTAAAATGAGCCTACTCAAGATGCTAAGGGAGTGGTCACTAAAGTGGATACAAGAATGTATGTGAAATTTTGAGGGGTGCAATTTTATGACTATACATAAATAAACAAGTGTTTAAAGCTCAATTTTTTTTTTGTGAATGATATCATTCTTTGCAACAATGCCTCAGGGTTGTCCCTTATAGGCTTTCCAATTGAGGAGCATTGGTAACTCACCAATCTAGAAAGAGGACTTAGTTTGAAAAAAAAAAATTATGAAAAAAGAGGAGAGAAACCAATTTAGAACTTTATGCCTAACAGTTAACTACTATGGCAGAGACATGTTCCTAAGAATAGTCACATCATGAATCAATCTCACTAAGAATAGAATCCTCCTGCTGGTGGTCTTATTCGGTGAGAAAGAGTTTTATGTGGTGAATCAAGACTAATCAATAAATTATCACCTTTGTTCCCCTCTAAAAGTGTTACGCTCTGGCAGATTTGACTTCTCCCCTACAACCATCCGCATTCCTTATGTTGCGGGTTGGAAAACCTATTACTGCAGGTTAACTATCTTTCTTGATGCAAGATGTTAGTCTCATTCCTAAGGCATCCACATTATTAACAATCATAATTTAAACATAGAATCATACTAAATACCATAGACATTCATGCATTCATACAAACATATATCAACATAACACATTTCCATTTCCACATACTTGAAATTGCTTAAAATTTTATGAAAGGCATGTAAAAGATATATAAGGTCTTGGTAATGTCTTTGAAACTTAGCAGATGAAATGTTAAAATCATAAAACAATAAAGGAAAACTAGCCATTAATTGAGCCCATCAGGTACAACAGGAATATAGCTCAAGTATTAAACTATTCATAGACTCAAACTCCATTAGGAAGAAATTTTGGCCAGTTAGTACAAAAATTTAACCCCTAATGAATTAGAATCTTAGTAAATTAATTGAGTCAAAGATTATTTTTCTTATCAAGCATTCTACATGGGTATCGTATTTGATACTAATAAAAAAGAAAATGGAAAAATTGGGATTTACCTAGATTTTGATGATATAAAAAATATACATTAAAGATCATTATCCCCTTCTTTTAATGAAAATATAGTATAGACAATGGTTGGATCAAAATTCTTTTCTATATTACATGGATTTTTTTGGCTATTAGCATATATGGGTAAAGAAAGAGGATTAACACAAAATAATGTTCACCATTAAATAGGCAACATATTCATATGCCAAAATTAATTTTGTATATCATATTAAGGTACAACCTTCAAAAGGGTCATGGATATTGTTGGTGTGAACAAGGTATATTACCTAACTAGTTCACCTATTAGGTCATATTCACGCATGTTCATATGTTAAGTTTATTTAGGGATCTAAAATCTTTCTAGAAGTCTTTAAGTAGTCATGTGATTTTATCTTACCTTATCTCTAGGTGTCTCATTGCATACAATTAAGGCACTTATCACAATATTATCTAGTCTTATCCCTTAACCTTTCCTATGCAAGAAAGGCATCATATATATATTCTATCATATGGGGTTTTAATTATAATCCATTGTGTCCATAATCATGCAATATTTTGCTCTTGTTTCTCTCTTGTGGGAGGTATCTTTTGGTGTTGCAAGTGACCTTGGGAGCTTGATCTATTGGAAAATATAATAGATATTTATTTTAGTGAACTCATAAATAAGATTATTGTAATTTGATTATATGATCTTACTATATTCTTAAAGAGGAAAGATGGTCACTTTGAGCATCTAAAATGAGTTTTCAAAAAAAATCAAGAACTCAAAATCTCTTTCAACCCCCAAAAGTGTGTCTTCAAATCCCCTTAGCATAAATGCCTCAAACATATTATATCTAAAGAATATATTTCTATTGGTTTGGATAGAGCATAAGTCATCAAGGACATACCATTACCTACGAATAAGAAATTAGTCTTTTCTTTCCTTAATAGGATCAAATTTTTGGAGAGAATTATCTCTCATTTTTCTAGTTTAGTGATGAAAATAACACTTTTTCTAAAAAAATAAGATAGAGAATCCAAATGGATTCCTAAAAGAAGAAATGATTTTGAGAAAATAAACATGACATATCAATTGCTCCAACCTTTTAGTGTTTTCTAGTGTAGTTGAAAACTAACTAATGTGTGCTCTTGTTTCTATGAGAACAAAGATTTCAATTGAGTAGTGCCCTTTTACATATATAAATATGGAGAACATGAGTTTTGTGCCCTATCATAGTGTGATTGGGATTCCTATGTATGGTGTACTATGCATAAAACTAGACATTTCTTAGGTAGTGGGAATCTTGAGTCATTTATGGCTAATCCTGGGTGGGATAAATAAGTAGTATTGAATAGTCTCTAGATATTTTTGAGGTACTGATGGAATAAAGAAGGCTGCAACACCCTTCAAAAACCACTTCAATCCCTCTTTAAAATCCACATAGGCATTACATCAAATAGTTGAAAGTATTGCACATAAAATAAGAAAGCTTGGTTTGCACATGCAAACTTGATATCGCAATGGAAAAACAAAGGAATGATGGACAACAACATATGTCCATTTAATACTCACAACAACCCTCTTGAATCCCTCTCACAATCGATTCTTCAAAGAACGTAGAAATTGCAAACAATCCAACACAATC
Organism: Sequoia sempervirens; assembly: GCA_007258455.2. Lineage (NCBI taxonomy): Eukaryota > Viridiplantae > Streptophyta > Pinopsida > Cupressales > Cupressaceae > Sequoia > Sequoia sempervirens. Next base: position 106,785 of record VDFB02391085.1, on the reverse strand, counting down.
TTGGTTTGCAACTTGCAACGATTGCTATGCTTCAAAGAAAAATCTCATTAAAACTTATTTTCAGTCACAGAGGACTATAAATAGTAGTAAATCCCCATACAAATATCACATAAGCCAATGAAATACATTGAAAAACATTCTCACTCTCAAACTATGTGAGCTCCCACAAATCTGTGCACTCTCTAGCACCTCTATTCCACCTGCAACTCCTGTAACTTCTCACTGAAATATTTCGCACTCTATTTGTTGTTATCAATCAGTTCAAACCTACAATAAACAAAATTTCTAACCCCCAAAACTGAGAACTAAAATCATGTATTTTCTCCCTTCAACAAGTAGACTTATGTCTCACAATCTTTAGTTATGCAACCTGCAACAAACACTCACAACACTCGACAAGTTCTAACCATGAACTTCCAATCTATTTGTTGTTCCAAATAGATCCTCACACCTACAAAATACAACAAAAAAAGAAACCTCCATGGGATGCTAGAACCTCTCTCCAACTCCCTTTCAATTTCTCCTCCCCAAAACTGAAAGCTATAGGAAGAAAAATGCCTTCATAACTCCCTACCAGAATGAAATTTCCTTCCATTTCCTTCAAATTCCCCTTTCCCCAAATTGGAACAACCCCTATCATGTAGCTGCACCAAAAAACATAAATTAAAATATAAAATAATTTTAAAAATTAAATCCAATTATTGATTTCTCCATTCCACAAAAGTTGGGAGTTATGTTTGACCACTCCTCTACTAGCTCCTAAAAAAGAAAATCCCAAAAAAAAGTAGACCTGGACACCCACCTCCACAACTCCAATTTTTTAGGGATTTGAAATAATTATTTTAAAACACCTTTTTTTCATATCCCAATACCTATCATGCTTTTCTTGGCATTTTTGAATTCAAATTGCATTAAAATTGCAATTTTGCATTATTTGCACTATTCCATTTTTTACCATTTACAAATGAGCTTGAATAAACATGAAATTAACCAAGATGAAATGAAATTAAACATCCCTCACATGAAATTCAAATTCATCTCACAACCTCACCAAAATTAAAATGCAAATTCAAATTCAAATTCCTTTTGGTTGATACAAGATAGCCTGCCAACCATGGATGCTCTTGCATCAAAAAACCACAGTAAGAATTTTTTTGTGAATATGGATTTACTAAATGGAGTTGAGTGGTAGTACCACCCTTTCATATTGCAAGAAATCTGTAGAAAAATCCATCATTGATCTTGGTACCTCTAATAATCTCTTCTTCCTCCTCTTCCAACATCTTTCCAGAACATTCACCTGTTGGAGTGAAAATGACACTGAGAGGGGGCGGGGTGAACATTACAACATTATCATAATGAAGCAAAGAGACCATAAAAGAGACCAATAGACAAAATATTTTTCGAGTGGAAAACCCTCGTGGGGTAGAAAAACAACTCCTAAACTGCTACCATACTGGCTTATGTTTTCAAATAATTGCTTATAATGTCTTACAGGAAAATTTCATAGCACCCATTCAAGGAGCACCAACCCCTCATTTAGAAACACCCATTTCAAGGAGCACCAACCCCTTACTGAATTTCATAACAATAATAATATAAGAGGATTTCTCTATTTTCTAATCAACTCACAAGAGCCTCTCAATCAAATAACCCTAAATTCCTAAAGGTTCTCACTTGAACCTTCAAAATACTAAACATATTCAAAAGAAAAGACTATCACACTGCATTAAGTTTGCATATTATTTTAATTACAAAAGTTTTCACATATGTTTTTCAAGAATAATGAACATGCATCATCTACAGTGATCAATCACTATTTTTTTATATATACAATGATATATGAATTATAAAATGATTTCATCTGACAATACCTATACAAATCTAATTTCAAATACCCATAAAAAGTAACAGGTGGAAACAATATTTTAACAAGGAATCTTTTTTGTTTCTTCAAAACCCATTTTACCATGCCGATAGAATCAAAAGAATATCACTACTAGGGCTTGAAAAATATTTGAAACCAAATCCATATAATGATGAATTCAAAATAAACAACTCTCTTAGAATACCCATAAAGGAGAAAAGAAATGGAACTGAATTCAGAGCAGCTATCCTGTCAGGGATACCAAGTAACCACTTATCCTTTTTTAGATGCGAGAAAAACCAGTAACTGCTTTTTGTTAAACAAACATCAAATGATGGAAGAGATACTTGATCAAGCATGAAACTGAAGAAAGAAAAAATGCATTAGAACCTGTCACAAAGTTTCTACCAACCCAGTAGAGGAAACGCCATCGAATATCCTTCCAAATTCGAGCTCCCAACCAAAGAAAAACAACAGACTTATCAACCATACTCTTCATTTATTATACAAAAAGTATTGAAAACTATCTTTACCATTTCAACAAGAGGAATCATCAAAGAACAACAGTTACATTCTCTCCATGGCTCTAGGAAAGACAAAACACCAAATTTTCAATGTGTCAACTAAGTGCAGACAACAACAATCTGCAAATAATCATGCTAAACATGGCAGCAAACGGGTCTACAAAGATTTCACTAGCGGCTATGGTTTCATACATAGCCATGATGAAAGAATGAAAGATACCACAAAGACTTTTTTCCCTAACCTTTCTTTCACCAAGTCATTCGATGACTTTTCCAAAACACAATAAAACTTGAAGTCTAAAATAAAAATTTCAAATGTTTTTAATAAAATGACATGATGAATTTTAATTCTGCTATCAAAACTTTTACCATGGATGCCGACACAATTATCACCTTGATAATTGCTTCCTTGCTGTCGATTCAACTTTATCACAAAAAAAAACAATTATTCCATGCCCAATGATTTTTTAAAAAGCCAATAAAAATAATGTTACCTCCATGTGACTTGTCGAAGTCAATTCCAAATTAGTACCATGATACCGACACAAATACCATGTGCTCGATGAAAAATTGATAGGGTTTGATGCAAAATAAAACCCAATACAATATATTACCGATGTCACTGCCAAAGATATCTCCAATATGAAATGATATAGCCACCCGATATGCCAAGTTAAACAACAATACAATGTGCCATAAGAAATCGATTAAGATTTATATTGTATGCCACATTAAATAATCAACTCGTATAGAGATGTCACCATATAATTCCCATGCAGAGAAATCAAAGAACCATTGACACAATGAAATTGTCAAGTCAAAAATACCATGAGATATGCAGTAGAAATGTGCATAACCAACACATTCAATCACATTAAAATGTGATAATCAAGACCAAAAGAAGAGTCCTTATGAATGTTTTTTCAGCTGAAGATATAATAGACATCTGAAAATGATCAACCTGAATAATCTGAACCATGATCAACCCGAATAACCTATCAAGATAGCAATGACATATAAATCTAAAGCAAATGTATGCCTTGAAACAAATGCATGCCCTGACACAATGAACACCATATTAAATATCAGTAGCAATATGTAAAAAAATGAAACTTGGAAACTTGAAAGTGTAAGCCATGAACCATGTGAATCACCATATTAACCAATTGTAATCGTCAAGAGCCATCAAGTATACATAATGTCAAGACAACTGAGAAACTGAATATGGAGAGCATGCAGATCCTCAAGGAGACCATATCTGAAGCAAACAAACCATGAAACTCAAACCAAGTGGATTTGTCATCAAGGACAAACCATGATCACAACTGAGAATGAAAAAACTCCCCCTTTGTCCTTGATGACAAAACACAAATAGTGTCTCCCAATTTTTGGACAAAGTGGAACATGTTGAAATCAACATTTTTTAATCAAAATTTCACCTTCTATTACCTACGGTAGCTAATTGTTAACAATTAAAAGAGGATGTGAACTGGTAATTTTTAATATTTCAGGTGTACATTCTAAATATATATTTTTTAAATTTCAAAAATAATTTATGAATTTTTTGACATAATTTAAATAAAAAAATTTATAGTTAACATTTTTTTAAAAAAGTTGCCGGTATTGGCATGGTGTGATGGTTTACAGGTGGCATTGTTGTTCTTGCCACCAAGGTTCAAACCCCGTTGGGGTGGTACTGTTGAATGGTTGTATCCGGTTCATAGCTCGGGTCAAAAGCGTTTACCCCTTGAATAAAAAAAAAAAAAAATTAAAAAAAATTAAAAGTGACATTTATTCTATAAAACACCTAACTTTTTATAAAAAGAATAAAATTATAAACTCTTAAACATAGATTGGTAACACCAATATCTAATGTGCACATATTTTTTCATAATTTTTTGTTGCATTTTTTATCTTTTATTATTTTTTGATGTGAGATTAATTATAATTTAGACATAATTTTATCCCATAATGCATATTTTTTTGTATATATACAAGTTAACTCTTTTATTGAAACAAAAACATCAATATTCAACACACTTATATTTTTTAAATAAATATTATCTTTTTTTTCATGTGTAGAATAAATACCTTGATGTTGCTTACTTTGAGGTTATTATTACACCCCGTTTTTGTTTTACCAAGTTACTATTAACTGTCACGTTAACATGCATTTTGATACTTGAAGATGACATTATGAAATGTTATGATGATATTATATGTATTGAAATGTATTTGAATTTTGATGATTATATGTTATTAAATTAGGATAATGACTTTGTCACGATTTATAACAGCTAACTATTTGAATAATTTCTAAGTGAAATGCAAGACTATTTTTCTTTCCCTCCAAAGGGAGAGGGAGAGTATCACCAGAGAGGAATATAAACTTTGAAAAAAATAGGTTATGCCATTTGAGTTCTCACACACACTCACGTAGGTCTACCGAAAACCTATTGTCGAAACAATTTAAGTTTTATGTTAAAGTGAGTTGTATCAAGTCAATTCATTAGGTTAAGTTTAACCTAGTTGAGTTTTAGTTAATTATTTTTTGAGAAGGGAAAATAAAGTGAATTATGTTATATATTTTTGAATCAAAATGATATCAATTTATCAATCATGTATAAACCAAGTCAAATCAATTATAATGAAATTGTGATATTTCAAAATAATATAATATATATAGATATATGTGTATATATAGGAGAAATTATATATATACATATGTATGTAGGTATGTATATAGATGGATTAATGTCGATGTATATACATACATATATATACGTATAAAGTTTGTAAAATAGAATATATATATATATATACATATATAAAATATATATATAATGTGTAGATTATATTATAAACATTTATCATGCTTACAAGTAATTCAAATCTATATTTATAATTTCTTTTCATGAGGCATATTAGCTTCCAACAAAGGCATGATGGAAGGCTAAATTAAAGGATTTTGTTTGGCCATTAAAGCCTTTGTAATTGGGCTTAAGTTAGTGTCACTTTTCCATATTTATATGCAACCACTAAAGTGGCAGTTCAAATTGTTATGAGTGCTTCTAAGTTACCAAATTTTTAGCCACATAAAGTGGCAGTTCAAATTTCATTAAATTACTTATCAAGCCATCTCAAGCTATGGAAAAAGAGAAGCTAGTCAAGCCTATGAAAGAGGTGACTACTTTCTATTCTAAGCATACTCAATGAGTAAGGTGCACCGTATTTTAAAGTTTCAATTATGAATTCAAGGCATCATAGTGAAAGGAGAGGCCACAAACTTTACCATGCAAAAGGTAGAGTTTGCATTATTATTATTGGAGTGTTACCATGCAAAAGGTAGAATTTTCATTATTATTATTGGAGTAGAAAGGGTGCAACTATAAGAGAGGGAGTTAAGGCACCAAGCCTTAAATATTCATTTGTTAATCATGCATCATGTGAGTAGGAAAGAGGTTGCACCAACCTTTATGTCATTTATTGTGAGTTAATGCTAACAAAAAACAAAAGAAGGGGAAGTTTTAAACTTAAGCTAGAGAAGGAATTTCATTTGGAGGGAGGTTTTCCATTTTTGGCGAGAGGAATTTTAGCAAAAAGGAAGTCACGATTATGTGAAGGAAAAAGAGCATTTTATTTATCATCATTTTGGAATTTTGTTTACTCATTTTCATGAGTATTGAAAGAGTAGGAGTGAAGTGAGGTTATAGTGTTCCTTGCATAAGCTTTTCAATGGTGAATCATTTCCAAGCTTTGGAGAAGAGCAGTGACCAGTTCTCTTGAAGGAAAGAAGAAATTACTTCTTATTCTTCTCTGTATTTTTTTATAATTTCTAATCTAAGTATGGCAAATGAATAGACAAAAATAGATATTCAAATATCTTGTAATATTTTCTTATGCAATCTCGAATCTATTGTGAGGGGCTTGTAAAAATGAAACACTATATATGGTTCTAAAAACACCATGATGTTTAGCATATTTCACATAGTCTAAGAAGATTAGCAATTTATTGCAAATTGTCCTTTCTATATCTTGATGAAGGGTACTCCCCTTACAAGCTCAAACAAACAAAAATAACACATATTTACATAACAAAAATGTAAGAGAAGAGTAAATTTTTGTTTTATTACTAAAATTTAATTACAACATTGCATGCCACCATATGGGCTTTGATTACAATAATCTGCAACCCTGTGGATTAGGCTCTCTCTGCACTGTTTCGTGCCTTCCGCTAATCCTACAAGCCCTAGTCTCTCTCAAGCCTTCCTATTGTTTAACTTCTTGACACCCACACTTCCAAATTGTTGACTCTCTTCTCACCAACTAGCCATCTTCTCTCCTCCTTTCCTTTCTCTGATCGGATTATATCCTTGCCTCCGTCTTCACCAACAAGCCTTCTCCTTCACTGTCACCCTGTCGGCCATCCATTTAATGTGTTCTCTGTAATCTAATATTCATTTAATTATTTTAATCGTCTTGCCTTAGTACCACCTCTGTTTCCCAATCAATAATCATGAGTGGTTTCCTCGTTATCTGCTCTGTCATCTCCAACATGCTATCGATCACCACATTTGTGCCTTAACTGCCTTACTTTGAATCATCACTATCGAAAAAATGTTACGTTACCAAGTTGAGATAGATTTGAGTCTCATAGATATTGATCTCTCTCGCTAATAACTCAACACCATCCTCATCACCATTCGCAACAACGATGTGAATCGACTTGTCATCCAATCACATTTTTCCATCTATCTGTACACGTCATCAAAATCCATCACAGTTACCTTCCTATCGGGTCCCACCATGATCTTGAACAATATTCATTTCCCTCATAATTTACTTTTTAGCCACATTTCAACCTCTTATTCATCTCCAAGCCTTCTACCTGTTCGTCCATGCTGTGCCATTTACCTTTTTGTAGTATCAGAGGGCCTTGAAACCTTGTCTCCTCGAATTCCCAATGTCACCTCAATATTTTTATCATTCCATTGAAGGGACTCCCAAGTGACTCCTTCCAATCTGGTGAAGTCTCGCCGATGAATTCCTATTGGAATGTCGAAGGGACTTACATTGCAGTCTTGCCGAAATCCACTTGTCCACCCGATGAAGAACCTTCGTGACATCCCACTTTCAATCTTTTGTCGCCACCTATTAGTCATGGCATAATCCCCCTTTGTCATCATCACTTAGCCTGCTCCAACTTTATCGGTATGTCAAAGAGACTTCAAAGAAACTCACAATGATATTCCAAAGTCTCATTGAAAAAGCTTTGTTTGATGCCATCAGAGTGTCAAATAGACTCCATAAGACATCCTACTAATACACACCTGTCTCCTCAATGAGGTGCAAAATTGAAATGTCGAAGGGACTCATTATTATGTATCGCCGATATGTGCATCTCCCTTCAATGTGAATCCTTCACAACTATTTACCGCTGCCAGCAGCTTCCATTGTCACCATTTCAAAGAGACACAAAACAATGTCTCTTCGAAATCTCCATATCACTCTGATGAGTCAGTTGATTGAACACCAAAAAATAGGTTGTCGGGGTCTGCCATGCCCCATACATTCCTTAACACTAAATGATGATGTATTCATGTTACATCCATGAGTAAGCCACAAGCTCGAAGTTTGAACTTCTACACATCTTCAAGACATAACTTCATTCTCCTGCTTAGCAAACTCTAGCCAATTTATCCCTTATTCCAAAAGAAAAAACACTAATGTTTTTTGTTGATGTAAGATTTCTCTCACATCGTGAATGCTCTTGTATCATATTTGCAATAATTTTTATTTGATATCTTTCCAATCTTAAAATTGAGAGTTTAAGTCAGTATTTACCAGGGAAACTCAAGCATCTTAGACTTATCTTTATCGAAAGCAAGATGAAGCTCTCGGAGGAGGTTAGTTGTACTCTAGAATTGATTTTTTGAAGAAGTTAAAGTGTAGAAGCATAGTGAATTTATAGGCATGTTTCCATACTTATTTTCTTGTGTAAACTCATAGCCGCATTTTATTATTTCTTAGTTTTAAAAGAGAAAGAGTATTATTATTTTAAAGATTAGTACTAGATAAACAATAGAAAGATTATGCTATTTATCCAGAAGTAAAAAGGATTTGGATAATATCATTTCCACTTTGTCAAGAACAACAAGGTTGATAAGTATTTCTTTGCAACATTAAACAAAAGAGTTTAAATTATTTTTCTTAGATAGAGAATATTTTCTAGCTTGGATATAAACATTTTATTTATCTACATGTATATATATTCATTCATAATGAGGAATAAATATATGAATATACATATGCTTACACATATAGATATTTTACATCATTATATAAAGGATAATTTGGGATAAATGTTTGAAAAATCATGAGACTCGTCAAATACTTTCTCAACTAAGTTATCTGAGTTTAGATAGTCTATATTACTAAGGTTTAATATTGAAAAGTTTGAAACATTATTAAGAGGAAGTGATCTTCTATTTATGTTTAATATATATTATTGTACTTATTTGTCATGTAATAAATACTTAAAATATAAAACAAAATATGTCGAGTTGATGATGTTGTATCCTCCATATTAACCAAATGAGCATAAAAATAAGAGAGTATTTCACTCTCTTGGTTCAATTTAAGGACTCAAACAAGTGGTAGTTTCCAAGACCCAAGATGTTACGAGAATGTAACATGCATGTCCATAGTAAAAACAAACTTAACCAACCTAGTCATTTACTGACTTAGTGAATCATCACATTATGAATGAGTATCTTTTTGTAGTTGGTCAAGTAGAAAGTTATGAATAAATAAATAACAATGGGTTGAGGGAAATAAGTTCCTTCAATAGGCTTTCCTTTGACAAATGCAAATGGATGTAGCATATTTTCCATGGGTATTCATGTAGGGTTTGACTTGTAAAATAAAGTGGTAAGATTGTGCAACCATATCTTCAAAGTCATGTGCCTCCATGTCATTGATTCTAGGTTTTTTTCTCCTTGTATATTGTGTCTTGTCACATGTACATGTATGTTTATTTTCCTTAGTGATTTAGTCCTAGATCCTATTTTCCTTATTTTTAGTCTATTTATAGATTTGAACTATCACTCTACTTGCAAGAGGAACACATGATCTACTAGGAGGATATGGTTAGATCATGTTTTCATGTTTCTGTTCTTGATTATGATTGGAGCTTTGACATTGCTTGTGTGTAGTTCTCTTTGTATTGGGTACGTTGATCATTTATTTGACTAATTCATGATGGTGCTATGTTGCATTTGGAGTTTGGCATGGATTGATTGGTTACAAATACACATCGATACTTGGAGAATTAGGTGATGCTTACAGTTCTCTTGTGGTTATATACATTTTGTTGAGATGGTTACTCTTGATAATATTTCAGCGGGAAGTTCGAGGAGCCTACACCTTAGTTGGAAATGCGTTCAACATGGACTGATAGAGGATATTGTTCTTGGAGTGAGTCATGGTGACTTGGTTATCTTGGAGGAACATTCTCATTCCCCACTCTTTGTCTACTCGATAGTTTATCATTTGAGAGGTATTTCCCATTATATCTTTCATATGTGCTATGTTTCATGCTTTGATTTCTCATGGGATCGAGTTGATTCATGGTGATTGATTTGGATACTCATTTGAGGATTATTTAGTATGAGTTTATGATGCTTTATCTTTCATAGATATGGATCTTGATCTATGGATAGTTAGTTCTAGAGGATTCATTTTGAGAGTTATTTTGAAAGGAACCCAGGTGAGCAGAAATAGCTTCCTACTCTAATCTAAGTAGTGGAGAGTTATTAAATTTCATTTTAACACCTTTAAATAGTTAAAAAAAGAGAAGCACATAAATAATAAATGAAATAGAACAACAAGTACAAAAATACAACATACACCAGATATACATGGGGAAAACCCTTTCAGGTAAAAAAAACCCACCCTCCAAAATCACATTACTTCTATATTACTTCAAATAGGAGTTACAACATAGCCCAAGTATAAAGATTCTACATAAGTGCTTCAAAACAAACACCTGTTCTAGAGTGATATCGACAACACTTCGTTACTTGCAAACAAACTATGCATTCTACAATGCAAGGAACTTAATATATAGAGTGATACAAACTTTGAGAAGAACCTAGAAGGAGAGGGGCATCCAAATCCACATGGCACAATATCCCACACCACAGACATGCATTTGGACACATGTAACATATTCCCTTACACCCCTTATAATGGTCAAACATGCAAATATTCCTTCCTCAATCTTGGGAACCTAGAATATACTAAAAATAGCTTATGAAAGATTCCTCACACATCTTATGGCTGTCATAGAATCTATCATAGATGATAGCACTTACAACTGTAAGAGAATCTGTCCTAACTGACCAAGAATACCCGATTCTATTACAACCTATCATAACCCAACTTGATTCCCAACTTCCACCCATGCATGAATATGCCTTAGGACATGTCATAGAATCTATCATAGGTCAAATATTCCAAAGTGGGATGCCTATGTCCACTTGGGATGATTATGTGTCATCCAGTCACTTCCAACAGGAATGCCACCTAGCTGGTGGGTCCCAATTTGTGACATGACACCATAGGAAATTAAATAATACAAATTAATACAATAATATGTCAATTTAATCGATATTAGGACTCTAAGGTTGAGATACTTTAATCCCAAAATTATCTCACTTGTCAAATACTTATTGAGAGTCATACGAAATCTATTTAGGGCCCTAAGGCCCATGGAATCAAAACACTATCTGAACTTCTTTGTGCTCACTAGTTTTGTCAGTGCATCTACAACATTCACCAAAGTGTCAACCTTCTCCAAGTTCACCTTTCCATCTTCTACCATATCATGAACAAAATTATACTAAACATCAATGTGCTTTGCTCTAGCATGGAAGGTAGGATTATTTGGTAGAAAAATTGCACTTTGACTGTCACAATAAACAGTAATCTATCCTGCATCTAAACCAATATCATAACACAGTTTATTAAACCAAATGGCTTCCTTGTAAGCATGAGTGGCTTCCATATACTCAGCCTCTACCATGGACAATGTGACTAGAGCCTGTCGCTTACTCATCCAATTGATAGCACCACCAAACATCATAAAAACATAACAATTGACGAATCTTCTGCTGTCAATTTCACCTACCCAATTCAAATCCACATATCCTCTAATGCTCAAAAAATGTTGAGGTCCAGGAGGATAACCATGAAAACACAAGGCATACTCGGAAGTACCTCGTAGATATTTGAACACTCTCTTAACTACATCCCAATGCACTTGTCCTGGATTGGCCATAAAACTGCTAAGGACTCCCACTACTTGGGAAATGTTTGGTCTCATACACACCATTGCATACATCATATTGCCAATTGCACTTGCTTATGGTACTCTGGTCATGTCCTCCATCTCAATAGGAGATTTTGGACAATAATTTATAGAAATATTTGTCCCTTGCATTACAGGAACAACTAACTGAACCTATAATCTACCATATTGAATCTCTCCAACACTGAGTTCACATACTTTCTCTAGCTTAGCCAAAGATTTATGTTATATTTGTCTCTTGTGATATCCATTCCTAGAATGTACCTAGCTACACCTAGGCCTTTCATCTCAAACTGTGCTAACAACTGAAACTTCAAATCTAAAATCATACTTTTACCATTCACAATAAACAACATATCATTTATGTATAAGACAACAATGAGAATATTCCCATTATCAGTTTTAAAGTATACACAATGGTCAGATTTAGATCTCTGAGATCCCATTGACAACACATAGGTATTGAACTTCTGATACCACATTCTAGGAGATTGTTTCAAGCCATAAAGAGACTTCTTCAGTTTTCAAACCAAATTTTCTTTATCTTTTCCAATGAAATGCTCTAGCTATGACATGTATATCTCTTCCTCCAAATCACCATGAAGGAATGATGTCTTCACATCCATCTGTTCCACTTCTAAGTCATATGTTGTTGCAAGTGACAAAAAAAGCCATATAGATGTCAACTTCACTACAAGAGAGAATATCTCCGCATAATCAATTCCCTCCACCTGGAAAAACCCCTTAGTGACCAATCATGCCTTATACTTCTGAATAATACCATCAATACCACACTTTTTCTTAAAAACCCATTTACAACCAATAGGTTTACATCCCACAAGAAAAAGGTACCAAATCCCAAGTATTATTTTTCTTTAAAGAAGACATATCTTTGTCCATGGATTGCATCCAGGAATGTGAATCACTCATGTTTAATACCTCTCTAACTACCTAGGCTCACCAATGTTAGTAATCAAGGAAAATATATAATTGCAATCTAATAATGAATAACCAAACCTTTCTGGTTTTTTCCTAGCTTGTGTATACCTCCTCAAAGGTTGAGGTTCTTCTTCTTCTTTAGAACTTTCAAAGTTTCTTGAGCTCTCCTCATCTTCAGGTCCAATAGGAGTGTGTAGTTCTTCTTTCTTTGGAGTAGGTAGAATCTGAACTACCTCCTATTTATCCTCTTCTTTGGCAATAGCTCAACAGTGGAAGGTTTCATCTCTTTGAAAAATCACACTTCTATTGTAGAGAACCTTATGAGCTTCTAGATCCCAAAGCTTGTACCCTTTCACACCGATGCCATAACTGATAAAGATACACTTAACAACCTTGTTCTCCAACTTTGACCTCTTCTCAATCAGATCATGAGTGTAAGCTTCACAACCAAATAATCTGAGATGTCTCATCGAAGGATTTTTACTAGACCACACCTCCATGGGTATCTTTCCAACAAGCACCGATGTAGGAGATCTATTGATCAAATAACATGTAGTGGCTACTGCTTCAGCCCAAAACTTCTGCTCAAGGCTAGCACCACTCAACATACTCCTAGCCCTCTCCATCAACATTTTGTTCATCCTCTCTACAAATCCATTTTTCTATGGAGTGTAGGGAGTAGTATTATGTCTCTCAATCCTGTGCTCTTTAAAGAACTTGTCAAACTCTACAGAACAAAACTCACCACCATTATTAGTCCTCAAACATTTAATCTTTCTATTACTCTAATTTTCTACCAAGGCCTTAAACTCCTTAAACCAACTAAAGACTTCAGCTTTACTTCAGAGGAAATAAACAAATGTCCTACTGCAATCACCTACAAAAGAAAAAATATATATAGATTTTGATAACGAAGGAACATTTACAAGACAAAAAAAATCTAAATGAACATAGTCCAAAACCCTAGAAGACTTATGAGAACTAGAGTAAAAAGAAACATGGTGTTGTTTTCTATATACACAATGTTCACAAAATTTGAACTCAAGATTACAATCATCAAGGCCTTCAACAAGGCTCTTATTTTTTATGGCTCTAAGACCCTTCTCACCAATGTGACCAAGTTGTTGGTGCCATAACATTGTCTTCTCTATAGGAAGCTTCATTTCCATGGAATGAGAACCCTTAGGTACCTAAAATACCTAACCATCAGATGTAACTGCAACACACTTCTTCTCTACATGTTCTAATGGTGAGGATGAAGAATCCAAAGGCCTCTTCTTTTGTACATCAGAAGAACTATTGCACTGTACAATGCATGCATCAAGCTAAAATAGATTTCCAATACGAAACCCATTAGCTAACACCATAGCTCCTCTAGTCATCTTGTATCCTCTATCAAAGAAAACAATTTGCACTCCTGAATCATTCAATTTACTTACAAAAAGTAGGTTTCATGCCAAATCTAGGATATGCAAGACACCATCAATCCCCTTCACTCTCCCATCAGGAAATCTGATTTTGACTCTTCCACGATTAAAAATATTTAGGTGAGAGTCATCACCCAGGTACACCTCTACACAATCGAACTCCTCATACTTCGAGAACCAATCTCTATGAGAAGTCATGTGAAATGATGCAGTTGAATCTATCAACCACACATCATCCGATGTATGGGCTTCCAAGGCTGCAATAAATGCTTCTCCATCATCTCAAGATGATTTCTCGGATTTAGAATTAGAGAAAGACTTGTTTTCTTCTCCTCCTCCTTGCAATCTTTCTGAATGTGACCAGTTTCACCATAGTTCCAACATTTTTCCTTGGAATTCTTACGAGGAGACTTAGATCTCCCCAAAGACTTTCATTCAGATTTCTTGTCTTTCTTTTTTCTTCTCTCCTTTGGTTTTCCATGAACTACAAGGGTCTCCTTAGCCATCTCATAAGAATTCCTTTGCATCTCTTCAGATAATAATAAGGAAACAACCTCATCCATCTTGAAGGTGGAAGTAGTGCTTCCAATAGACATTACTAGGTGATCCCAAGAGTCTAGAAATAAACAAAAAAGGAGCATGCAATGGTCTTGTTCATCAATCTTGTCTCCAATGGAACCCAATTGTGCAACCAACATGTTAAAAGAGTTCAGGTGATCTACAATAGGTCATCCATCTTCCATTTTTAGAAAATATATCTTATTTCTCAGGAAAACACTGTTTGCCAAGGATTTAACCTGATAGACATCTCCAAGCTTCTTCCACAAAGAAGAAGTTTTCTCTTCATGGAAATTCAAGAGGATGGAATAAGCCAAACAAAGTCTAATAAGACCCTTATATTTCCTATCCATGAGATCCCAATCCTCTTTTTTCATGCTTGATGGCATGGTTCTAGAATCTTCAAGCAATAGATCACGATCTATGAGCATGTCTTCCATTTTTAGCTTCCAAAGTTCAAAATTACTATCGTTAAATTTCTCCATCTCAATCCTCCTAGATGTGCTTGCCATCTCTTTCCTTCAACAAGGTAATGAAACACACACTTCTATAAAACTCCCACTGAAACAAAGATCAGCTCAACAAACCCTTCTAACCCACAAAGCAACCAAGGTTGGCCAGGCTCTGATACAAACTGAAAGGAAGTCGAGTGAGCAGAAAAAAATTCCTACACTAATCTAAGTAGCGGAGAGTTTCAAAATTTTGTTTTAACACTTTAAATAGTTACAACAAGAGAATCACATAGAGAATAAATGAAACAGAATGTAACAAGTACACAAATATAACATACACTAGATATACATGGGGAAAAACCTTTCAGTTAAAAAACCCCACCCTCCAAAAGCACAATACTTATATATTATGTCAAATAGGCGTTACAACATAGCCCAAGTACAAAGCTTCTACACAATTGCTTAAAAAAAAACCTATTCTAGAGTGATATCGGTAGCACTTCGTTACCTGCAAACAAACTATGCATTCTACAATGCAAGAGACTCAATATATAAAGTGATACAAGCTTCAAGAAGCATCTAGAAGGAGAGGGGAATCAAAATCCACATGGAATAATATCCCACACCATAGAAATACATTTGGACACATGTAACATATTCCCTTACACCCCATACAATGGTCAAACATGCAAATATTCCTTCCTCAAGGTTGGACGCCTAAAATATGTATGCATGTAAAATGGATAGAAATAGAAATACGCATAAAATTGCTTAAATCAAACAAAAATACTTGAAAAACTCAAAATATTGAATATATTATGTTGAGTTGTTGAAGATTTGAATGTGGTTGCTCATGATTCCAACAACATGACATTAGCATAAAAGATGTTGATATCAAAATGATAATGATAGACCTCCTTTTATAGAGAGTCGAATGTGAAATGGATGATTGAGACTGATTGATTTTTAGTTCAATCAATGGCTAAAATTAATCGAGATGAGACAAGATAAGATCGGAAGTGAAAGAGCAAGAGGAAATTAACTAACTTTAAAAAAAAATCAGTTAGTTCAAAAAGGAAAATGCATCATTAAATAATAGAAACATTATTTAATTAGAAGAGGAAGAGGCAAGTAAACTTTTTGATTAAATAGAAATTTAATTCAAAAAGTGAGAAAAGGTAAGTCATTAATTAAATAAGATTCAATTAATTTGTGATGGAAGATTCCAAAAGTGAATAATTAAATAATTGTCATAATTATTTAATTATAGTGGAAAATGATCAATATTTTTTTATTTTTTATTCAAGGGGTAAATGCTTTTGACCGGAGCTATGAACTAGAATACAACCATTCAACAATACCACCCCAATGGGGTTTGAACCTTGGTGGCAAGAACAACAGTGCCACCTATAAACCATCACACCATGCCAATACCAGAAGGAAAATAATAAAGATTAAATCAATATAAATTTATTTAATTATAGAGGTCAAAGATATTAATGATATAATTAGATAAATAACAATTTATTTAATTAATCAAAAGAAGACATAGAAGGATAAAATAAATTAATTAAATAATTTAGATTATTTAATTAATAGATGACTTTGTGATGTTAGATAATAATTAAATAATTATGTTAATTATTTAATTATCAAAGATGAAAAAGGGAATTTAATTAATTCATAGGCCTAATGATAATTTTTAGGTGTCTACATTTTCCCCTATTTGATACAATGTAGTTTATCACATTGTGTCAAATAAAATTAATAAAAAATATGCCCTAGTATAAGGAAGAATGGCGAGGAGGTAGTGGTATTCCCCCTTGAGAAGATAGGCGAGTTCAAAGAACGTGAGTGTGCTCTCGAAATGGATGAGAAGAATAGAAGATGAAGGACAAAAGGATAGAGGACAATAGATAAGGGTGATGAAGATGCAGACTAGAAGAAATGTTATAGTAGTAAAGATGAATGTTAGCACAAAACAAATGGATGTTAGCATAAAAGACATGGATGTTGAAATAGTGCTAGTTGAGATAATTTGCAGATATATATTTTGCTATCCCATGATTTTGTGTTTAATCATCATTGGGTGATAAAATATAAAAAATGGACAACAAACACCATGGTATGGTATAGACCAAGGTGTGCAAGGTCATCCATCTATAAAATAGACAGTCGTAGATGAGGAATGCCCTAACTCATACTAGGGGTCATGTTGCCCTAGTCTTTTTGTCAAGACAAACTACAGACAACAATCAAATAAAAGACGATTCATGAAACATCATCACTCCTCTAAATCCTTCATGGGACATCCTCGAGGTGGCTAGTAACATGACCAAAGTAAATCCAAAAGATAAGGAAAAATAGACCAACAAGGTCAACAATCATTCAAATTATTTATCAATAAGTGTGTGCCAGTGTGTTAAGGGATGTATTGAATGATGGGTGGACTATTTTGACAAAGCCTAGTTTTAGGAAAAGAAACATGTCATATAATACATCAAGTTTGGTTTCAATCATGCAACTTCCTATATAAGGAAAATGATGAGGTGTGATAGTGACAAGGTCTGGTTTTAGGAAGGACACATCTTGTATAATACCATTGGTGTTGATCGATTTGACTAGTTTGATTGATGTGACAAATGACTGATTTGACTTGGAGACTTATTGGCTTGCTTGTCTTGTTGATTCAAGATTTATGTTTGAAGTATAGATGGTGATGTCGTGTTTGAGTTGACAATGTCTAATTTTTTTTATTGACCCAACGAACCCTAAAATATTGACATAGGGGACCTTGGGGGCTCATTGACAAATGACCTTGCCTACGTAGCAATGCGCAGAAACCTCGAAGTTCAACATGACCCTTGAATTTGTTTCAATGACAATGGACTGAATCATGATTTTATTTGACAACACCTAAAGGAATGACCTAATGCTTTAGGGGCACATCAACAAATGGTCTTTCCTATGTCCAGTCACAAAGGCAGTGTAGTTTGATAATGACAAATACTAACATGACTGACTTTTACTCTATTTTTGGGATTTTTTGAAAGTATTTGAATGTTTTTTGGTTTTGACATGTTTTTTGATTTTTTTGGATTTTGAAGCTTTATGATTTTTTGTCTTTTGAAGTTTTATGTTTTTTTGTCTTTCGAATGATATGGGGAAGTATGGATTTTGCTATGGATGATACACTATAATGACCATGAAAAATGTATATGAGTGATGCCTACAAGAAAGCGATCAATCATGCATAAGAATCCAAGGATAAACATGATCTTTCCCCTAGTCAAGTTGAATACCAATTGATAGATGATGATGATGATGTTGTTAATTTGGGAAGGACACATCCCAAAACAACGCGAGGATGATGATAATGTGACTAAAGGACCAAGGTTTGCAACAAGGATGGGAAAAAAGCTAAGGAATGTTTTGGATGATGTACTAGCATAGCAAGATTGTATGGGTTAGACATATTGCATTTGGAAGGACTAGATGGGATGATGGAGGATCCTTAGACCATTGACAAGGGAAAACCAAGCTAGGCAATAGGTATGAAAGAATGATAGGTGACTTTGGTAAAATATAGGAGACATGAGGCTAGAAGAATTATCATATGGTCTCCAAGGACTATATCACATAGGAATAATTTTTTTCTCCAAAGTATGGGTTTGGATAATGTTATGAAGCCAATGACATGAAATTTCATGCATAGTGTATGACCAAATGATAGACATGTCAACATTTTTCCTAAAGCATGATTTATGTTTGTACCTCAATCCCTATCAAGATCAAAGTAGATGAGAAAATGGATAGGAAATGATATGGATTAAATGGATAGATGGTAATGTCATAAGAAATGTGAGACAACTTTCCCCCAAGTGTGATGCTCCACATAGATAATTTCTTTTACACATGACACATGTTTTCTAGGTTTTCATCATGGTACTTATCCAAAGCGCCATAAGGATGGTTTTCACTATTAGACAAAATATTTCTCTTTATTATTTTCTTGATTTTTTTTTGTTTTGTTGTCACCAAGATGCCTATTTGCTAGGTTTTCATCAAGGTAATGATTTTTTGATTTCTCAATTTTTTTGGCATTTTAAATATTTTTGGATGGCCTTGCTATTTTAGTTGATCACTGAATGTTCTGACTTCATTGATGGTACTAATGTAGAGACGGGGGCCATGTGATGCAGAGTAGAATGGATGGTCACAAACTAACCCAACAACTCAAACTTTTCAAACTTAGAACCCTATCTTGATGGATTTCCTTATCAAACGGACTCTAGGCCAAGTAGGACATCAAAATGATGTTTTTTGCCATAACTTGAAGGGAACAACTCAAACCCATGACCTAAAATCTGTTTTGGATACCCTTTTGGGATTTCTAAAACATATTCAAAATTTAAGTATGGTTGTTTTAGAACAAAAAAGACAAAATTTGACTGTCCCGTTTGACAATAGGCCTAATTAGGCTTGTTCAACTAGGTCACTATAAGGTTTTCAAAACCTAGGCTTCAATTGTTGGTATATGGAGCCTAACTAGACTCAGAGCTTAAATTTTCCCCACTTTTATCTTTTTGGTTTCCCCCCAAATTATTTAGTGGGGGTTTGGGGGCAGCGCCCCCAAGATGGGGTCAAGGGGCAGCACCCCTTTCGGGGTTCAGGGGCAGCGCCCCTAGCGCACTCCTTGTCACGATACAAGGCAGGGTTCAGGGGTAGTGCCCCTGAAACCTATCACAATTTTTAGTATTTTATAAATGCATCAAGAGTTAATTTTTCTATTGGCTGACAAAAAAATCCTATTTTGTAACCAACATAAGTCTTGATAAAAGGATAAGGGTTAGGGTTTCCGTTGATATTGCATTGTAGCATTTGCAGTGGTATTGAGTTGCAAGGATTACTGGTTGTAATTGGTTTGATTTATTGGATAATAATATTGGACTCTCTATTGGTGGATGTAGCCTTAGTTTGGGTGAACCATGTTAAATATTGTCTCTCGAAGTTTTTATTTTTGTGTTTTTCATTCCTCTATTTAATCTTTATTTGCATTTAATTTTTTGCATGCAATTCCTAGCATCAATCCTTCACACCAATGCCTCAGAAATGTCAAATAGGGTCTTCCCAAAAATTTCCAATCATTATAAACAAATTTTCAAGAGCTTTTTACCAAACCCTAACTCCTATGTCATTCTTATGCCAAAAAAATGAGGTTTTCAAGCTAGGGCATCACAAAATTTTCACTTACCACCATCCCCTACTCCTGCAACATTATGAACATGAAAATAAACCTACCTACATCTATTCCACCGAGTTTGAGGCCAATTCATTAGTAGAATGGAGAGAAATCCATTATTTATAGTCAAAGCACACCCTAGCTAGGTTTTCAAACAACTTCTACAAAAAAATCTCTAACTTGCTTCAAACCTAATGAAAAATGATGAGACCAATTACAAATGATAGGAGATTCAATTCTTCAACAATACCAATGCATTTATGATCACTCCCAAGTTGTACAGGGCTGTGCAAGTCTCTGCAACAACAAATTATGCTTCAAAACACATAAAAATAATGTATCTTTATTGCTCAATCTTCAAAATGCACACCAAAACCTCATGCCAAACTTCACAAGGATTATTTAAACATAAAAAATAATCCAATCGTTTCCAACTACTTTTCAAATTCCCAACCATTCAATTTTTCCAAAATGCAAAAATGCAAAGTTGCTTGTGCAACTTTTTGCAACATTTACAAAATTGACTCACCAACCCATTTAGCAACCTAAAATTGACTCAAACACACATGAAATGGTCTTAAATGACCTTATTACAAACAAAAGTAACTTAACAACCCAAAAACCAACACTTGACCCCTTTTTTACATCATAAAGACCTAGGTTCCCTGCACCATACTCCCCGAGCAAAATGAACTCAAGTCCCATTGAGGACGGTGTTGCAAAAATATATTCATGCTTGATCATATTATTCTTTGACCCCCAAGTGACATATTCATTTGGAAACATCATCCCTAGAAATATACATCATCCCTTGTCGTTTTGAATTCTTTAACACATAAGATATGCTCCAACTTCAGAGGTCTATTTGATGGATGATCTTTGACTTGTTCTACACCTAAGAATGTTGTTGATCCTACCTCATTACCTACTACCATATCTCCTCCATCCTTGTAATGAAATTTCTTCTTCTTCACTTTAGGTGTGTGCTCGGTCTTGTCCACATTATTTTGCAATTTTTCCTTGACCTCTTCACCTTTGTTTCCCATCTCTTCCATCTATTGTTGTGTCCCTGTAATTGCTGCTTGATCAGGGGTATTAACCCTTGGTATGAAAGAAATAGAATGAAAAATATCTCCTTTTGAAAGCAATGAATGAACCACTCCTATCATCATAGCAACATAATTTTTAAGCCAATCTTGAATCCCCACAATCATGTCATTCTTCACTTCTATTGTCATACTATTTCTAGGTTTAGGAGTGACTACAAGGTCCATGTGCTTCTCTTCTTCTACCTTTATGAACTCCTTTCTACCTACCATCATCAAATTAGATCCCATGGTGTGTCCTTTATCCTCCTCCTTCAATGGTGTCAAGGTATAGGAGACCTCATCTTTTTCTATCTCATAGGTATTCCTCCTTCCATCATACATAACATGCTTATCAAATTGTCAAGGCTTTCCTAGTAGAAAATGGCATACATCCATGGGTAATATGTCATATAAAATTTTGTCCTTATACCCTGCTATGTTAAATTCCATCCAACTTTGTTCATTCACCAAAACATATTGACCCTCATCTACCCAAGAGACTTTGTAAGGGGTAGTACATGGTATTCTTGGCAACTTAAGCTTTTCAACCATCTGAACTGAAACCATATTATCTGTACTACCTAAATCAATTAAAACTTTAAAATCCTTACCCAATCAATTAAAAGTTATTTTGAAGAGAGTCTTCCTTTGTGGTGGCTTCTTCTCTGTTGGTAACTTGATGTGAGTGAACTCCTTACCATGAGTGATTCATCCACCTTTGGATCAACATGTTGTGATGTTGAGTTTGCACGCTCACAATCATCTCCTTGAAAAATTTGAGTTATCCTTTCTCCTCCACTTGAAGTAGTGGCTTGATCTTTATTTCATTTCCATGCTTGATTTTTAAACTCGTTGCATTGATAGCACCTTCCTATGAATGCATTTGATCCTCTTCCTTGACCTCCAAATCTGCCCTAAAGCCTAATCTACCTCCTCTAAATCCACCTCTCTGATCTTCCCCTTGCTCTTGGACTTTTCTTGTATCTTCTTGGCTCTCATATGAATTCCTTGGGTTAGAAAATAAACCTCTTCCACTGGAATTGATGCCTCTACCCCTAGTTTGTTTGTCTTTCCTTCTCTTTAGTTTTTCTTCAGCCCTAATAGCCAATTGAAAGAATTCCTTTACCATCCTTGGATTTGTCAAACTCAACTCATCTTGAATGTTAAAACTCAACCCACTGAGATACCTAGCCACCTTTTCCACATCATCCTCCATGTGACCTACTCTTATACTCAGTTTGTAGAATTCCTCAGTATAGGCTTTGACATCCATTTCTCTTTTTTTTAGACCTTGAAGTTTATTGTACATTTGAATTGCATAATTAGTTGGTAAGAACTCACCCTTAAGCTTGGCCACCATTTGTCCCAAGAGACAATTTTTTACTTTCCTTTATTCCTCCTTTCAGTCTACTCATAATCCCACCAAAGTAGGGCTTGACCCTTCAATTTTGTTTTTTCCAACTTTACCCTTTGTTCTTCTAGTATGTATTCACATTCAAAATAATTATCAAGTGTTGCAATCCAATCCAAAAGCTCTTCATCATTCAAGTTCCCTCCATACATAGGTACATCCATCGTTACCTTGTGTTTATCTTCCTTGACTGCTCTCAGTGGCTTGGCCATCCTCTGCTCATCAAAATCCAATTCCTATTCTTCTTCTGGGGGATTCTCTTCTTCCCCTTCTTCATGGTCACTCACATCACCCATGACCATACCTCTCCTCTGATTGGTTTCAATACCCTCAATTATTTCTACTACCATATCTTTGAGTTCCTTCAATCTCCTAATCTCTTTTGTAGTCTTCTCTTTCATCTCATTCATTTCCCTAACCACAGGGTTACTCTTTGGAAGCATCTTGTCCACTTTCTCAACTCAACCTTTCTCTCTTATTGGCCAAACCTATGCTTCAATACCAATTTGATGCAGAGCAGGGTGGATGCTCACAAACTAACCCAACAACACAAAATTTTCAAACTTAGAACCCTATCTTGATGGATTTCCTTACCAAACAGACTCTAGGCCTAGTAAGACAACAAAATGAGGTTTTTTGACATAACTTAAAGGGAAAAAATAAAAACCATGACATAAATTTTTTTTTGGATACCATTTTTGGAGTTCTAAAACATATTCAAAATTTAGGTATGGTTGTTTTGGAACAACAAAGCCAAGATTTTACTGTCTCACTTGACAATAGGCCTAATTAGGCTTGTTCAACTAAGTCACTATAAGGTTTTCAAACCCCAGGCTTCAATATTTCACACCAATGTCTTATATATGTCAAATAGGGTCTACCCAAACATTTCCAATCACTACAAAGAAATTTCCAAGAGCTTTTTACCAAACCCTAACTCCTATTCTATTCCTATGTCGAAAATATGAAGTTTTCAAGCTAGCGCATCACCAAATTTACACTTACCACCATCCCTTGATCCTGCAACATTATGAACATGAAAATCAACTTACCTACATCCATTCCAATGAGTTTGAGGCTAATTCATCAATAGAATTGAGAAAAATCCATTATTTACAATTAAGGCACACCCTAGCTAAGTTTTTAGAAAACTTTCAAAAAAACTACTCTAACTTGCTTCAAACCTAATAAAAAAAGATAAGACCAATTGAAAATGATAGAAGATTAAATGCTTCATCAATTACAATGCATATATGATCACTCCCAGGCCATACAGGACCACACAAGTCTTTATAGCAACAAATTAGGCTTCAAAATGTAGAAAAACAATGTATATTTATTGCTCAATCTTCAAAATGTACACCAGAACCTCGTGCCAACCTTCACAAGGATTATTTAAATATAAAAAATAAAATCCAACCATTTCCAACTTCTTTTCAAATTCCCAACCATTCAACTTTCCCAAAATGCAAAAATGCAAAGTTGCTTGTGCAACTTTTGTAACTTTTTGCAACATTTACAAAATTGACTCACCAACCCATCTAATAACCTAAAATTGAATCAAACACACATGAAATGGTCTTAAATGAAGTTATTACAAACAAAAGTGACTTAACAACTCAAAAACCAACACTTGACCCCTTTTTTGCATCATGAAGACTCAAGTGCCCTGCACCACCATGATATGCCAATAATGACCTTTATGAAGTAGTTGCCTTGTAAGGATCATAGTAAACTGATTGATGTCATTGTGATCCTTGTTGATACTATATTTGGACTTATCTGAATATGCACATCATGATAGAGTGCCATGAGATTCTTTACAATAAAGAGTTGCTGCCAAGATGCGACAAATTTGTGAGGTATTTCTTTTGGAATGATGGATGATGGTAGATGTGGAAGGATTGTTTGGACGTTTGGATGGATCAATTTTTATTTTCTAAACTTGGGATGTTGAATGGAAGAGTTTGGAATTTTGATTGGGAGAGCATTTGGAACCAAGACTTTTATATGCCTTTCTTGATGACCATTTTGAAGGAGGTGGATATTTATTATATATGGGAGTCCTCTTTTCTTGTGGCTCCACATTTTGATTGACTTTTGGATTTGGAATATTTTCTTTTCTTGATCCACTTTTCTTTGGGATCAATTTTAATTTCATTTGTCCACTTGAATTTTTGTTTGATTCAATGGCCTTTGACATTTTATTTTGGGCTTTAGACTTGTAAGACTTTTATTTTTGTTCGTTCCAAATGGAAGGTTTATTCATGTTGGAATGATGGTTTATGGTGTGGATGGAAGAAGTGTTGGCAGCAACCTTATGACAAGGAATACTCATGGACCCCATTTTGATGTTTGTATCAAACAAAGTTTCCCCCAATATCAAGGAGGTATCACAAACATCATTTGATTTTCTGCTTGAACAATAGCCAAGACCCTCATATCTAGGATTTTCATGAAAGTGTATTGGTTCATGAATTCCTTGCTCATATCGTCCTATTCCTCTTCCTTGATACTACATGATTTAACATATTCTCTTTGCGATGGGGTATTTTTTATTTTGGAAGCAAGATGTGATCCCATCATTATGTATGTGGAGATCATTACTCAATATTTTCTCATATGCAAGAAAGCCTACTCAGACAAAGATAGAAGATCCTAGTTAATAAGATTTCATAGCTTCATTGACATGTTGGATATATTTTTGATTGATATCTTTGGTTTGATTTTGTGAAACATTGGATTTTGACAGTTCTTCAAAAGATATCAGTGCTTCCAAGTCAATGTAGAAACCTTCCTTATGGTCATTATCATAGAGTCCAATGAATTCGACTATAGCTTGATCATTTGAAAATATGGACCTAGAGTAGAAAACTATTGTTCTAGAGGAAGATCATCTATGTGTCCCAAGGAGGCAAGTGTCTCATTTTGGGAAATGGATTTTTTTGGTACTTGGATAGGATCAACTTCAAATATTTTATCATGAATGGAAAAAAGGTCGATGAGTGGATCATTTTGGATTTCTTGATCAATGGTAGTGTCATGATTAAAGATGGGGTTTGTCTTGGATGACATGTTTGGCAATGGGATATTGAACAAGGATAGGTGTATTTTGGATTCCATGATTATCTAGAAGGACTTATTGAATGGACTTAAGGATGGGTCATGTGATGGACTACTTTGATCTTGACATGAAGGTAAAGTTATGATTTCATGCCTTGGGTTTTCCTCTTGACATGTATCCTCAAGTTTAGGCAATGAAATGTGACTTTGGACAAGGATATTATTTTCATGACTAAATGTATATTGGGATGGAGTGAATAGGAATGGATTAGTGGATGATGGTTCATAGGATAGGATGTGGAAACTTGGAATGAGTTGAGGTATGATGGACTAGGACAGGATGTTGCGGCTTGGAATGGACTAGTGGAAGGTTGGTTTCCCTTGTGAAGGTTAGGATAAGGGTGATTAATGGATGTTTGTTGTGGATTAATGGTATGGATTGTGCTAAGGGACTCTTGATAATGAGGTTAGATGGATGGAGGACTATATTTTATGGGTTGTTGATAAGAGGGATAGATGGGTAGTTGATAATGGGTTGTGGGTGATTGGGATAGAGAATTAATCCATTGTCTCTTGAATTTTATGGCTTGTTAGGCATGACTATTGCATATTAATTGGTATTCAAATTGAATAGCAAGCATATCAAGGTGAATGGAAGACATGGTGGTGAGTTAATGTCACTATGATGCAAAAGTGATGTTATGATGAAAGGTGGAGTATGACCAAGGTATGTGATATGATGTCTAAGGTATGACAATTTGCAAAGGTATGACCTAAGCTATGTTTTTGGATTTTTTGAATATATAGGGATGTATAATAACTCTACCTAGATAAGAGTCAAGGTGATGGTAGTCTATGACTAAGGTATGCAAAGTGTGGAATGAAGGGATGAAATAGTATGACCTAGTATGAAGGATAAAACCTCTGAAGAAAACCTAAGATACAATTGCTAATTGAAATAAGATAGGTATAGCAACTAATCTGATTATCAATGACCTTGGGTAAAGTAAAGACTAATAAGATGTGCTGACAAGGTGGTCTCAAACTAGATTGATGAGTTGAGGAACCAACCTAAATGACAAGGACTAGGATGACTATTATCCGAAAGATAAGGTCAAGAGAATATTGATTTGAGGCTATAGCCTAGTATAAGTTTGACGAGATTTCTAACCTGAGATGTATAAGAAGTTAATGTAAGCTAAAAAGATGACCTAAAGTTTGAACTATGGGAAATTTCTAATACAAGAAGATGAGGTGATGGACGAAATGACGTGAAAATGTCCTTGGTATAAACATTTTTAAATGTTAATTTTGTTTTGGATGTGTTAGCCTAGTTTGTTTTAAGGTTTGTGTGCAAACCCCAACCTAAGTACCTACAAAAAAAAGAGAATAAACACCTCAAGTTAGATATTTCAAGCCTAAACAAGGATTCCCCATGAAATCCATTTACAACCTCAAACTAGGAAAGAAAATGACAAATAACACAATGAAAATAATAAAACAAAGATCAAATCCTAATTAGATGTGCAAATTCATGATCCCATGGGGGAATTGGTGCCAATTTGATGTGAAAATTGGCCCTTTCCCAATTCCTATGATGAAATCTTGATATGTTGAAGATGATCTTGATCCACTTTGATGAAAGATGAGAACTCCAAGCCAAATCTGCAAAAAGCCTAGCTAAGAATTCAATGATGGATGGAAATGGCTAAATATTTTAGCATAATAACTTTGCAATGTTTGTGGATGATGAAATGAGGATATGAGCTCTTCATTTATAAGATTTCAAGATGGAAGAATGTCCAAATTTGAGCAATGTGGGACTAACATTCATCCAATAATATGATGCCACTTGTCAAGCTATGAATGGATGATGGATGTGCAAGATTTGGGGTTTGTGCCAATAAATGCCAATATTTAAAATTCAAATTTGTTGAAATGACATGCAAGAGGGAAGGGAAAATGCAATAAATGCCACTTGGCTCAAGGAAAAGGACATGTAAGATGAATTTATTGCCTTGTTGGATGTACATGTTGACTTGGAATTTTTGAATTCAAATTGAGAGAATATTCCAAAAGATGCCATGTGAGGAAAATAGAGATTTAATAAATGAATTAAATCTATTTTCATGTGCAACTTGCATTATCTAGAGGATGGGGCATGAGATTAGATTAAATTAATCAAGGGTTAATTAATTTAACAGGAGATTTGATGATGCAACTTATTTGACTTAGAATTATGGATTTATTTAAACCAAATAAGAGAGGAATATGACAAGAGACTAATTAAATAAGGATTTTGATTTATTTAATTAAAAGAGATGGTGTTAGATTAAATCAAATAAGGTTTTAATTTATTTAATTTAATGGATAGACTTTAGAGATTTAATCAAATAAATTGATTATTTAATTAAATAGGGATAATTAGATCAGATGGATTGATTTAATTACGCGAGAGAGTGACTTAATTAGACAAAATGATTTATTTAATTAAGGGATGAAAGTTGATGAATTTAATCAGATAGGGGAATTTTATTAAATGGTTAGACCGAGCAATGATTTCGGAAGAAACGATGTTAGTAAGTCAAGATCAGATGCTCGATGTCAATCAGTATATTTTATGTGTCTACATTTTGCCCCTCTTTGAAGCAATGCACTTGTTGCATTGGTTCAAAGAATAACTGATCTCGATCAGAGCCAAAAATTTTGATATTTAAAAACTTGCCCCATTGTTGCACGGCGGGAGAAAACATGCCATTATAATGCCCCCTCGAGAGATCGAACGAAAATTTTAATTTTTTTAGGTGATCTTGTGAAAAAAGATGACAAAGTACCTGACAGGTCCGAAAGGGGTTCGGGAGGCTACAAACATGTCTAAACGTAATAAAATGATGAAAAACAAGCCTTAAACAAACAAAAATAGGTTCAGGGGTCCAAAACCCTAGCAGGACAACCCTTGAGAGTTAAAAAACCCCTATTTTTTAGGCTTAAAAGGGGCTCGGGGGGTCACTTTCAAGTCATTTTCACACACCTCCACTAGCAAACTTGAGATTCGAGCTCTGACTCTCCAGCAATATGGCGCAACAACAGCTTCCCCTACACATTTTGGATCGAGTTTGGACATACTAGCGGCCACCTGGCATCAGGGCACCGATATGTAACCCTTACTGAAGCTTCATCTTTTCATTTAATGCATTAATTACTGCTTTAAAAGGGGAGCCCACCTCCAGTGGCGCTATATAGTGCCGCTTGGCATTTAAACTATGCCACACCAGGCCATTTTGTGCCACAGCAGTGCTATTTAGTGCCGCAGTGGTGTAGTTTGGAGTTTAAAAACTCTGACGCTGGAAGATAAAGTGCATTGTGGCGGCGCCACTTGGCTCTTTTTGGGCTCGAGCGTCAGAGTTTGAGTAAAATCAAACTGTGATGCCTTCACAAACTGTGCCGCTGGAGATTAGCTTGGAGCGTTTGACCAGAAATTTTTCAAAATTTTTAACACAGTGACTTTCCTTGATTCAGGACGGGCCACGAGAGCTCTACTCTCGGGAGCACCAGTCACAAGATTTGGCCAGCGTCCTACGGGACCTGAGCAACAGAGACCAGGATTGACTGGGAGTCGCAGGATTATGGCACATTGCATATGCAGCGCCCGTGCACACACACCTTGGGATGCTATCAACACTGGCCGAGAGATGGCACAGTGAGACATCGTCGTTTCATCTCCCCACTGGCGAGGCCACCGTCACCTTGGAGGACATTTGGCACATTCTACGATTGCCTATTCATGGGTGATGAGTGATATATGATATGGATGAGGGACACGAGTCCTACATCAGAGTCCTTGGCACTCAGGACATTATTTACTGCGAGGGACAGATTGAGCTGGAGCGTTACAGGGTTATAGCACCTCCCTACCGCTAGGAAGTTGCAGTGATCATTTCAGGTTTGGTTGCCCCAGACAGATGAGGGAAATACTTCAGTCCCGACTGGGGTTATTGTTGGGAGCAGATGGTCTGAGACAGGCTAGTTCACTTTGCATGGGGGCCTGTCCTTCTAGCCTCACTCTATAGGGACTTACATGAGTATGTTTATGTGGATGGCAGAGCACTAGGGGTTGGAGTGACATTACTCCATGTCTGGGCATGGGAGCACATTTCTGTGCTGCGGCCATGGGTCGTTCCAGTTCCAATGGGGGCAGAGGATGCCGTTGTGGCACGATACAAAGGCGGTGTGTCCTTCACACACACTGGAGAGCATGGGATCCCCTACTAGAGGCGGGTCCTAGACGAGATGCTTTTCTTTACTTGGCGTCCATACATTGGTTGGCCCGGATGGGCTAACGATGCTGCTCAACTCTTTTACTGCCACCAGGATAGATATATGCAGGGGCGGGAGCACACGATGATTGAGAGGTACCTGCCCAGGCGCGTGCAACATCAGTTCAGAGAGCCGTAGGATCATCTGGATGACAACTATGTAGCTGTCTTTGCTTGTAGCATGACAGGTGTCATGGGGTCACAGTATTCCCACCTTCGAGGCACTTGATAGTTTCAGGCAGTTGGTAGCCTGACTGTGGGCTTATGATCAGGGCTTGGCAGATCCAAGGACCACCCAGGCCTACACAGATTGGTTCAAACCTCCTCTTCGGTTGACCGTTCCAGGTGAGGATCCAGAGGTGCGCAGGGTTAGAGGCAGAGGGAGAGGACGAGGGCGAGGATCGAGGGTCGAGATTCGACAGGATCCAGCAGGTGTGCCCCTAGTTCTGCCAGGTCAGGGGGATTTCCTTATGCAAGATCAGCAACAGGAGCTGCCAGTCCCACCACCACAA
Organism: Sequoia sempervirens; assembly: GCA_007258455.2. NCBI lineage: Eukaryota > Viridiplantae > Streptophyta > Pinopsida > Cupressales > Cupressaceae > Sequoia > Sequoia sempervirens. The sequence continues at coordinate 76,016 of VDFB02391085.1, read as the reverse complement.
GCTGAGGGTCAGGATCAGGTTCACGTGCAGCCATAGGTACAACCACAAGGACAAGTAGACGGTCGGGATGCACTGATTACACAGCTGTAGGCCCAGGTTCAGGCGCTGACAGTGGAGAGAGACCAGGCGAGGGCTGAGAGAGAGCAGCTCAGAGCAAAGAGGGATTAGGCTGTGCAACAGAGACATGCTACAGAGCTACAGGCAGCCACTGAGCTAGGCCACAGGCAGCAAATCGAGAGTATCAAAGCCTCCTCCTCCCAGGGTACAGTGCTAGTACAATCCTACAAGGATTCCATCCAAGAGATAGAGTACTACCGTCGGGTTTACCATGACATCGTACCTAGAGCAGATTGGGTCCCAAAGTACTCAGAGCGGACCAGCCAAAGACCACCAGAGGGTCATGGTGATAGGGGTGAGGGTAGCATTCACAGAGATCGGGCTTGATCCAGATTTTACACCTTTTGTGCCTTATGGGCTCGTTTTTGATAGCTCGATGGGCATTTTGTACCGATTGATATATGTGTGTATAGTGATCCGATTTATTATTATTTTTTGTACTATGGAAGTGACATGATTGGATATATGTGAGCCGATTTTGATGTGATGTATTGTGTTCTCCTTCATGCATGGATGGTTTTATTTCTATATTCTTTGTAGTGATGTCTTATGGATGCATTTATTTCTAATGATGTTTATGCAATGATGGTTATGATTAATGGATTTATATTATGCTCACCTATGATATGATGTGCAGTGATGTTATCTATATGATTATTTATTTTATGCTAATGCAATATGTGAAATGATATGATCTATGGTATATGCAAAAAAATGCTTATATATGAGATGATTTATGGATGGATGTAATGGGATGGTTCAATGAAATGCTTAGAATACCAAATGTTATTATCCTAAATGTAATTATTGATGATGTATGTAATGCAATGATATGTTAGTGGAAAGTGATATGCTGATGCGTAATGTGAACATAATCTGATGATATGATGTCATTTATGTTATGCAAGTATGTATTCCTAATGAATTAAATGCTTATATACCTATTTTTTATGCGAAAAATGATTATGAGATGCTTCTGTAGATGCTTATGTGATGATTTATATGAAATGGTTATGAGATGCAAATGAACATTTATGCACTAATTGGTATAATGTCATGAGATGCAATGTAATGGGTGAAATGCACTGACATGGATGCGACTATCTATGAAGAATGTTTATGATAACCTATTTATAATGATTAAAATGCAATGCGTATGTTTCTTATATGATATGCTTATGCAATATGCTAATGATTTGTGGACGCAAGATTGATGGCGATGATGGTGATGATGATCAACTATCATAGTATCTTGTTAGCGTGATTAGTAAGAAAAGAAGAAGTCATTTCAACAAGACATAAGATGATACAAATGTAGATGATGATGATGATGATGATGATGATTACTTGCCAAGGAATTGGGATTTTCAAAAGGCCAAATTTTCTTATGTTTGATAACACACATGGTACGATGTATCAAGGTATAGAAAACTAGGATGACGTTGTACTTAGTGTGATGGACTTTGACTCAACAATCAGATAGGAGTATTCTTGTTCACACCTGACATACTAAAACCTTGCTAGGATGTACTTCAAAAGTTTCAGACATGTCAGACCAAAACACGGAAAGGTAAACCTATCCCTATAATAGTCAACAAGTTTCCCTAGACCTCTTCCATACATACCTAACAAAGCAAGTATTCGCCAAGTTATTTTATAAGAATGTCCAACAAGCACAGCAGACAAAATATAACGATCATTGCCCCATTCCTATTTCTATAAATCCTCTATTTTGGGATATCATCGAGATGTCCTTGGAATGAGCACCAATAAGATAAGTCAAGAAAAAGACCAAGTAAACAAACAAACTGATGCTCTTCAATACCGCTAATGGAAAGATGATGTGTTTTCTAAGGATAAGAATCGAAACTTATTGCCAAAAGATAATGCCCATTGTAGGAAGGATTCATCCTAGGACATGTTAGTGGATGGCGGCACGCCATTTTGTTTACCCAAAGTGCTCTAAGGGATGATTGATATGGGACCGATTCAGATGATGAGTTATCGATACGAAGAGATGACCAACTTGCTTATGTACTAACTTAGACTTAAGACTTGACGTTTGGAGTTCTACTTTTAAGCTGCTTAGACTTGTTTCCAACTGTTTCACCAAGGTTGAGAGTGATGATTAGTTTATTATGGATGGTGTTATTGTGGGTGCAAGCGAGATGAGACAGATGGATTTTTTCAAATATTTGGATATTTTTGGAATTTCGCAATGTTTTGAGGCTATTTTTTGGTATTTTTCGAGGTTTTACAAATGTTTTGATTTTTGATTTTTCAATGTTTTTAGGATTTTCTAAGATTTTGACCAAGAAACTAACCTAAAGACTTATCCTAGGGGCCTCAGGGGCTGATCAACAGATGAGCCTTGCCTACGTTGTACACGCAGAGACCACGTAGTTCGACTGACGATTTGACCAATTTATAGATGACAATATACATGATGAGATGCTAGTTTATTATGATGGACTCCTATAGGACTGACCTAAATGTGTCGGGGGATGATCAAAGATCAACCTTGCCTACGTTCAAGCTCAGAGACGATGTAGTTCGACAAGACGACCTTGTTTTTGGCTTTTAGAATGACTTTTTGACCTATTTTTGGATTTTTGGATGTTTTTGGATTTTCTGATTTGAGGACTTTAAGATCATACACGAATCTGATCCGATGAGAACATGCCCCCAGTGTGATGCAATAGACTACCCCGATAAAGACAGGACAAACTGACCTTGAGGATGGGCTGAGTAGTACTAGGAGGGATCATGATACAAAAATAGGACCAAGCTATGGTGTGGATGCGAGTGGATGAGTGATGGATGGAGACCTGAATGCAATGGATGATGGAAGTGAAATGGATGGATGATGTCGAACAAGCTACAAAGATCTTGGTGGATGGAAAGTGCTTATTTATGCAAGGCGCCTGTTTGCCAGGTTTTCATCGAGGTACTTGCCCAAAGTGCCACAAAAGTGGTTTTCACTAGAGGATGATTTTTTTTTTTATCCTTTTTCTAATTTTTTATTTTTTTGATCCTTTTTTTTATTTTTTTGATTTTTTGTTGTCACCAAGACGCTTGTTTGCCACGTTTTCACCTAAGTGACCATTTTTTCAGGACTTTTTCTGATTTTTTGGATTTTTGGTTCTATACCTTGAAAAAATTAGGCATAAAACGTTTTGAGATGGGAGCTATTCATGGGATCCTGCAGAGGTTCCCCTTCGGGTTTTGATAGCTGATATGCCCCTGATTTGTAACTTGCTGTTATGATGAAAGGTCCTAACCAATTAGGTTCAAAATTTCCTTTGCTGCTTGGGTTTGGGACATTCTTCTGATTTTCTTTTAAGACCAATTCTCTGACTTGAAAAGTTTTGCTTCTGATTTTGATAAACTTGCAAGTGATTCAAAGCATTGATCCTTCTCTCATCCAGTAGCTCCAACTCATTTAGTCTTGAAAGCCGATAGTCTTCATCAGTGATAAGGTTTTGTAGTGATATTCTGAGAGATGGGAGCTCGATCTCAATGGGGAGTACGACCTCTAATCCATAGACCAAGGAAAAGGGGGTGGCGCCAGTGGGTGTGTGGATGCTGGTTCAATAAGCCCAGAGGGTGAGATTAAGTTGTAGATGCCAGTCACGACCTGCGTCATTGACTATTTTCTTGAGGATTTTGTGGATAGTTTTGTTTGTAGCTTATGCTTGGCCATTGCCTTGGGGATAGTATGAGGTGGAGAAGCGATGTTGGATTTTGAATTTCTTGCACAAGTCGTGAACCTCCTAGTTCTTGAATGTTGTCCCATTATCTGAGATAATGGCTTGTGGGACACCATAATGACATATGAGATAGTTCAAGATAAATTTTGAGATTTGCTTCCCAGTAATATACGTCATGGGTATGGCCTCCACCCACTTTGTGAAGTACTCAGTTGTAGTTATGATGAATTTGTGGCCATTGGATGAGGTGGGTGTGATTTTTCCAATGAGATCGAGCCCCCACTATGAAAAGGGCCATGGTGTGATAATCGGATGAAGCTCTTGAGCTGGAGCATGAATGAGGTCCCCATGTTGCTGACATTGTAAACACATTTTAGCATGATTATGTGGTTCTCTTTCCATTGTGGGCCAATAATACCCCATCCTCAGCAGTTTCTTGGCTATGATCATTCCACTCGAGTGTGAACCACATATACCGTTGTGTACTTCGGTTAGATCGGTTAATTCCTCCTCAACATTTAGGCAGCGTAGCAAGGTACCTTCTATGCTTCTACGGTATAAGGTATCACCTAGGATGACAAATATGGATGCCTTTTTGACAAAGGTTCATTTTAGGTTTGATGGGAGGTCAGCGGGTATGACTCCTATGCGAAGGTATGTGTAGATGTCATGGTACCAAGGATCACTAGGACCAATGATTTCACACACAAATTCTGATTCTGGTACTTCGAATGCGGGAACGAGAAGCTACTCTATCATAAATTTGTATTTTGGGACATTGTTGGGGATATTCAGCAAGGATCCCATTGTTGCCATGGCGTCTGTTGCTCTATTGTTGGTTCTAGGAATCTGCTCAAATGTTATGTCAATGAAGGATTCTTTTAAAGTCTCCACCAATTTCTTGTATGGAGTGATCTTGTCATCCTTAGTTTGATATTCATTATTGACCTGATTTATGATCAACTGAGAGTCTCCATACACCTTGAGAGCTATGATGTTCCATTGCACTGCTATCTTGAGGCCTATAGTCAAAGCCTTGTATTCCGCTATGTTGTTAGTGCAAGGAAATGCCAATTTGTATGACTTTGGTATGCAATCCCCTTGTGGGGTGATGAAGAAGACACCAACACCTGATCCATGTTGTGTGTATGAACCATCAAAGTAGAGTTTCCAATGGTTGGCTATGTTGAGGTTAAAGATGGATTCATCCAAAAACTCTGAGACAAGAGGATTCTCAGAATAAATGGGTGCTTCTGTTAGTTGATCAGCAATAACTTGACCTTTAATGGCTTTTTGCTCTACATACTCGATGTCATACTCTAATAGTATCATCACCCATTTTTCCATTCTTCCTATGAGCATTGCCTTTGATAAGAGATACTTGAGGGGGTCAATTTTGGCAATGAGATTTATCTTGTGTGCCAACATGTAGTGTCTGAATTTTTGGGATGCAAATACTACTGCGAGGCACGCCTTTTCGATGAATGAGTAGTTTAGCTCATGACTAACCATTGTTCTGCTGATATTGTAGATAGCCCTCTCTGTTCCATTTTCATCATGCTAAGCCAAGAGAGCTCTAAGGGCTGCTACTGTTGCTGACACATATAAGATCAATGGTTTCTTTGGGATGGGTGGCATTAAGACTGGGGTGTCAATAGATATTCCTTGATTTTTTTGAATTCCTCTTCACATTTGGTATCCCATTTGTATGCTACTCCCTTGTGGAGTAGGTGAGAGTATGGTTCTATTTATCTTCCAATTGTGCTATGAATCTTCTAATGGATTGGATCCTACCTTGGAGACCTCTCAGTTGTTTTAATGTCTTTGGTGCTTCCATTTCAATGATTGCTTTCACTTTTGCTGGATCCACCTCGATACCCCTCATTAATATTATATATCCTAGCAGTTTACCTGATTGTATGCTGAAGACACACTTCTTAGGATTTAGTCTGACTTTTTATTCCTCCAATCTATCAAAGATAGCACTTAGGGTTGCTATGTGATCTTTTCTTTTTCTGGATTTAGCTAGGATGTCATCAACATAGTCTTGACTGTTTTATGAATCATATCATGGAAGATCAATGTCATGGCCTTTTGATATGTTGCTCTTGTGTTCTTTAGGCTGAATGGCATCATGTTCCAGCAGTAGGTCCCCCATGGGCAAGTGAAAGTTGTCTTATGTTGATCTTCCTTTGCTATCATGATTTGGTTATATCCTGAAAATTCATCCATTAGTGATAGCATCTTGTGTCCTACTGTCATGTCTACTATCATGTCGATGTTAGGAAGCAGAAAATCATCCTTTGGACATGCCTTGTTCAAATCTCAGAAGTCTGTGCAGATTCTAATGGCTCCATCAAGTTTTGAAATAGGTACCAAGTTTGATACCCATTCTGGATAGTCAATTGGTCATATGAATCCTACATCTAACAACTTTTTGAGCTCCATTTTAACTAACAAAGCTATTTGAGGATGCATTTTTTGAAGCTTCTGTTTGACCAGCTTTGCTTTTGGATACACTGCTAAGTGATGAACCATAGTCTCTAGGTCAAGCCCTGGCATGTCAGCATAACTCTATGCGAAGTTTATTTTCCTTTCCTTTAGGAATGCTGCTAGGAGTTCTTGCTCTTCTGATAATAGTGATTCCACATAGAATGTGATATGCGGGGTCTCCTCTATTCCTAGGTTTACAGGATTACACTTTTTGGCCAAGATTGTTGACTTCTCTTGATGAATAGCTCTTAAGGGAATATTGAATCCTTCATCCTTGGGCACCTCAAGGAGGTTTTCACCATTGGATACATCCTTTATTTTTACTTTTTTCTTGTCAGAGAGTGCCACAATGTGGTTTTCACTCAAGGACTTGGATATGATTCTTAGTTTCTCACTTTTGCGAATGAAGGATTCAATCATTTCCTCATAATAGGCATGTGTGTCCAACTCTCTTATAAAGCCTGCTTTATGATCCCCATCTGGAATGTTATCCCTCAATCCCATGAATTCTGAGAGCACCTCATCATTTTCGAATGTATCAAGAACCGGTGGTCCTCATTGGTCATGATCAATGAGTTGGGTTTAGACTAGACGAATCTCATGATTTTGTTGGTCTAGCTCAAAGGAGATGGTGCTAATCATATACAGGGTAGTGTCCTCAAATAACCTAGGTAGATTGGTCATGGTATCTTAGTCATCGCTACTAATATAGGCATCAGTTATAAAGTTATGTATGTCCCTACCTGTGGATATTGGTGAGCGTACTTCTGCTAGTATTGGCTGAGGAGAAATGTTAACAGTTCTAATTGGAGGACTTCGGCCACATATGGTTATTCTCGGAGGGGTACATCCAAGGCCAAGATTTGTTATGGGTCGCGTCTCTGGCATGATAGGTATTATGAGGCCATTGTCATTTTGTCCCAGTATTTGATTCATGTCATAACCCATTGCAAGAATCATTTGTAGGCCCTTGCTTGTCTCATCCATTGGTAATTCTAGTGTAGGTCTTTCATCTTGATAGAGCATGTGTGATGGATCTGCTTCAATAACCTCCTGTCCAAGGTCTCCCCATCTTGTGAATTTGGGATGGTCTTCAGGATATGTTTGTGATGTGGAAGCTTGATTTTCTTGTGGGTGTCCCTGTGATCTAGGAGATTGTGGTAACTCTTCTATCACAAAAGCATTATTAGGGAGCTTGTAATTTCCACAACCATCCTCCTGGATGATGAGCTTGATGTTGGATATGGTGGGAATGGCAGGTGTCTCTGTCTTAGAAGTGGATGTGAGGGTGGCAGGGTCGATGTATGATGTGGATGGGCCCTCATCATTTTTTGGCACTTGGGGAATTTTGTAATACTTTGCCTCAAGATTTTTGCAATATGAGAAAGGTTCGAGATCTCCATGGATAGTTACCTCTTGTCCATTATGTGTAAATTTCACACATTGGTGGAAGGTTGATGCTACGACTTTCATTGCATGGATCCATGGGTGACCCAGGAGGATATTATATGGCAAGCCAAGGTCCAAGACCTAACAAGTGGTTTCCAAGATGGTAGGCCCTACTTGAATAGGGAGTTTAATCGTGCCCTAGGACACTCTTTCTTGGTCATCATATGCTCTTATCATGATGCCCTTTCCTTTGTTGATGGAATCTTCTAATATTTTGAGTTGCTTGATGAGGCTTAGAGAACATATGTTCAAGTCCGCACCTCCATCCACCAAGAACCTTTTGATTTTTCTCTTGTGTACAATGGCTTCCAAGTGAAGTGCATAGTTGTGAGATGGTTGGGTGGGAAAATATTGGTCAGAGAATGTAAGGAGATTAGGTGTTATGATATTTCTGACCATAGCTTGGAATCGCTCTGCATCGAGATCTGCGGGGACAGTGGATGAGGCTAGCACTTCTTCAAGGATCTTTTTGTGAGCTGATGATATTTTTAACAACTCCATGATGGAGATGTGCGATGGAATTCTCTTGAGTTGATCTAGGACATTGTAGCCATTAGGAATGGATCTAGATGAAGGAATTCTATTTGGTTGGGACAATCCTATGATGGTGACTTTGCCGCCTCTTGTGGTGACTCCACAATCTTCGGCATGGGCGCCCTTGATGGTGATGACCATGCAGTCTTCATTTAGGGAGGCAACGACTGATTCATAAACATGATTTACACTACCCTTCCCTTTATTATTTTTATTCCCTTTGTTGCCATGATTCGGCATCGGATTCGTGTAGATATTAAGATCCTAATTTCCCATAGGTTGTTCCATGTTTATGATTTTCTTATCGATGAGATCTTGGATGATGTTTTTGAGCCTCATGTAACTGTTTGTGGTGTGGCCTTTGATTTTGTGAAATTCGCAAAGTTGATTCTTGTTATACCAAGGAGGTTTTGTTGGATCTCAGTTGTGTTTATGGTTTGTCCTTGATGACAAAATCTCTAATCCTTATGATTTCTTATGTCACTTCTTTGATGTCTCTTAGCTATTACAGAAAGATATCTGATGAGATTTTTGGTCCAAGTTATGAATGCTATCTATTTGACTGACAGAGTTTGGAAGATGGTTTCTTTGCCAGGGTGGTTCCTTTTGCATATCATAGGTATTGGTTGTTTCTCATTCGGGCTTACACATATCGGCATGAGTATGGCAGGGTCTCCCCAATCCACCTTGAAATGTCTAAGTTGCCTATCGGCAAGACATTTCAAATGTCATGGCGATTGAATTTATCTTACAGGATGATTTTAGCAAGACTTGTCTTTGGTTTCGGCGACAGAAAAGTGTTCTCTATCGACATATGTTATACCGTTGGAATAAGGTCTTATCAATTTCCTTATGTCTCCCCGACCCACTTCAGAATGAGCATATCGGCAAAGGAAATCATCCTCAAGGTAATGTCATAGTGATTCTTTCTTGTCTTACCGACTCGTGCTCAAAAGGTTTTATCTATTTTTTCGAGAGGAGTCTCACCAAACAACTCTTTGAGAGAACTTCGGCCAAACTGAGCAGTATCGGGCTGAGGTCTTGGTGATTTCACTTGGTCTCACCGACTAATGCATGTGGAAGTCTATCGGAAAAAGTTGTGGCGTCGTTATAGGTCTTGGCGAATTCGATTTGTTACACTGACCGAAAACATAAAGGTTGTCTCTTCGGTAAGAGCTAGGGTTTTCGGCAAGAGGTCTCGGCGAGTGACCTTCAGTCTCGCCGATGGAACATAAAGGAACTTCATTGACATAAGATCTGGATTGTCTCTGCGACTCTGAGTGAATGAAGTTTTTTGGTATGAGTCAAAATTTCTACGAAAGGTCTCACCGATATCATAATGATATAGTGATGCACATCAGGAAAAAGGTTTCTATCGGTGTGAGATCTTTATCGTCTTGGCGATCTATTGTGAGCTCGGGATGTTTTGGCAAAACAAGGGGCAGTCTATATAGTGTCTCCCTAACTATGTATAGTCTTGGCAACTTGGAAATGACAAATGCCTTTGGCATAGGTATTGAATTGTCATGGCGACAATGTGTATCAAGTGACTCTCGGCAAAACATTATGAAGTCTTCAAGAGGTCTCTCTGATGTCATTTTGTTACAACAATAGTGAATGAAACTAAAGGGCATCTCGGTAAGAATTTTCCTCGTCTCAGCGAAAGAATGATATACTAAGGAAGACCATTGGCGTAGCATGTTGTATTCAATATGTCTTCTCTCCGAATCTAATGTGTCACAGCGAAAGTGAATTGAATGTCTGGCAACGTTAAAGTTTCCTTTGGCATAACGTGTCATCGATGGAAATAAAAGCTTTAGGGAAAAATTTTCAACTTATTCTTTTTGACTGGGTAGCAAACCCTAGCCTGGCCGCCATCATGAGAATGCTTCATAAACTGTTCATTTCTATTGTTGCTGACTGTAACGATTCTTACAGAGGTTTATGGAAGGCTTATTTGGTGCATTTCTAATTGGAAGCTCGATAGTGGATAATGGAGCCATGGGAGTTACAGATCTATCTAGTATTTTTATTTATGCGTTTCCTGCTGGTTTATAATCACCATTTTCTTTAACTACTCTTTGCATCTCTATGACAAATGATGCCCTGACTAAGTATTGTCTTTCATACATTAGATGTTATGATTTTTTGTGGTGGGAAGTTGAGCGTTTTATGCAGAGAAATGATCTCACATGTTTCAGATTTGTTGAGAATGACTCTTAGTTGGGTTGGTTGTTCTGCCGTTACTCCTGAAGACAGTTACCTATCTGGCATGTAAATCAAGATGTATATATATAGTAACAGAAAACTTAGTCTTCTGTTTGACTGTTGATGTAATTCTGAGATTATCATTCCTTGGCTCTATAAAAATATATGGATAAAACTTTGCAATAAAATATGTATAACAAGATGCAGAGATTGTGAGTTTCTTCTCTATGAGGTATTTTAGGGATTCAGTTATTGAATCTTTAAGGTATTACGTAGATGAGAAAACAGAGAGATATGTGATTAACTGAAAACAGAGAGACCCTCTGAATCATTATTATTGTTCAAAACATAATTTGAGGGGTTGGTACTCATTGAGATAGATATCTCTAAATGAGGGGTTGGTGCTCCTTGAGTGGGTGCTAAAAAATCAGCCTATAAGGCATTGTGAACAGTTGATTATAAGATTAAGCTAGGAAGGCATTTTAGGGAGTGGTTTTTATACCCCAGGAGGGTTTTCCACTTGACAAAATATTGTGCCTGTTTGTTCTTCTGTGTTCTTTCTGTTTTACTATGTTGTTGTTTCTGTTCACTGTTGAGTTATTACTTTTCTCAATTTTGTTTATGAATGATTACATTCAACTCATGAATGCATTAATCAGAGTAATATTGAGAACAAATATGTGATATGTTTTGAAGTTTTTGAAAAATAAGTCAAAACTATTAAGACACTGATTCACCCCCCCTCTAAGTGTCATTTTAACTCCAACAGGTTTGACATCGGGTTCTTGGTAATTCTCAAAGGTAGGAGCTTGAATGAGTTTTTCATCTATCAAATTTTTCATGATGACTTCCAATGGTTCCCCCAAAGCAGTGTACTTTTGCTTGGGATAATTCTTGTGTTGGGGTGGTCCTCTTTGATCATTGAGATTATTGATTGTTGGATTGTTGTTCAGATGGTATGTCATGTGATGATTGTTTTGGTGTTGTGTTTGGATTTGCGGTGTGGGTGTATTTTGGCGTGGACCACTAATGACCACCTTAGCATCGATGACACCATCATTAGTAACATTTTTATTCCTTGCCCATGTACGAGGCCTATCGTTGTAATTGGATGGTGGGCAGTTGTTCTACTATTCACGGTATGATGTTGATTCCATAGGTTGGGTTACAAGGGCTCTTTTGATGCTGAGTGCCTTGGAGATCAGTTGCTCATATGTGGTGATGCCCTGAACCTTTAGATGAAATTCCAAGTGGCCTTCAAGGTTGGCTATGATGGTGCAAACTTGTTGTTCTTTTGGCATGGTCCATTTTCTCTGATTGGCCTTGGATTGCCATCGTTGAAGGAATGAAGCGAAAGATTCATTCTTTCCTTGTTTTAGAGCTGATAGTTCTTCCAGACTGACATCCATTGCAATGTTACATACGTAGTTCTTAATGAATGCATCCCTAATTTCTTGGAATGTTCTAATGCCTAAAGGTAAGTGAGAGAACCATTCTATAGCGGGGCCTTCCAAGCTCCTAGGAAATAGCCGCATCAGATAAGTATCATCATATGCGACCTCCATGCAATGAACCTAGAATTCCCTGACATGATCTTTAGGGTTTCCCATCCCTCGATATTTGTCAAATTTGGGGATTTCAAATCCCTTGGGAAATGGTTTCGTGTCTAGGCTCCTATCAAATGGATAGGGACACAAGTTGCTTGGTGTTTTGGTTGTTCACCCTCATTGAAGGTTGAGCACTTGTTGCGAGAGCAACCTGAGTTGTGTTGTCACATCATTTTGTAGATCAGGGGATGGAATGAAAGTGTTTTGGAGTGTTGCAATCGTGGTCTAGATCAGTGTGTTGTTTGATGGTATCTGTGTGTTCTGGTGAGCGAAGTAGGCTTCCACTTGCTTTTGTATGAACAATTCTTGTTGATCTTGTTGTTGTTGCGCTAGTATTTGTGCTTGTTGTTGTTCCAACAAAGCTTGTTGTTGTGCTTGTTATTGTTCCCACAACGCCTGTTGTTGGGCTGCTAATTTTGTTGCTTCTTGTTGCTCTTGATATTGCTTTAATGCTTGCTGATATTCTTGCAATTGTGTTGCTTGTGCAAGAAGTTGTGCTTGTGCTTGTGCTTGTTGTGCTTGATATTGATTTTGTGCTTGAGCTTGCGCTTGGGCGACTTGTGCTTTTGCTGCTTGTTGTTGCAATAGAAGTTGTGCTTGAGCAACCTTTTGTGTTTGCAATGCTTGTGTAGCTTGAGCAACTTGTTGTTGTTGTTGCAATAAAGCTTGGGCTTGTTGCACTTGTTGCGTTTGCAGTGCGGCTTGAGCTGCTTGGGCTGCTTGTGCAACTTGAACAGCTTGTTGAGCAGCTAGGTATACGACTTTTTGTTTTTGCACTTGTTGGTATCCTCTTTGAAAAGCGGCTTGCAGTGCTGCGTCATATTGACTTTATGTGGTGGAAGTTTGTGGTGGTGGGGGTGGTGGTGGATTTGGAATGGTGTTTGTGGTAGTGGTGAATGGTGATGTCGTGTTGATTATTTGATTGGTGGATGGTGTTGTTGGTGTGGTGGTTTGAGTGATGAGTGGCACCGTTGATGTGATTGGCCCTTGAGAGACCATGCTTTGTGATGTTATGGGGGTGTTTGATGTTGTTTCCATTGATTGTGTGTTTATCGCTTGTTGTTGTGATGTCAACAATAAGTTTTGAGTGTTTGGCATAATGTTTTGATTAATGGTTGGGATGTTGTTTTGATCGATAATTGGTAGAGGGGGAAGCCCTAAACCAAGGAGTGGTTTAGATGATAATGGAAATGGTGGGAGAGGTGGAAATGTAAGGGGTGCGAGTCCTTGTGAAAATGTTGTGGTGTCGAAGATGCCCCCTGGTCTGAACATGTCTCCCTCTTCTTGTGAATTTGTGAGGAGAGGGGTTTGAGGCGTTGCATGAAAAAATGATGATGATGGATCACGATGGAATGTGAGAGTAACATTCTTGTGTAATGGGTTTTGGGGTATGTTTTGTTCCAATATGGTGTTTGCGTCCAAATTTTGGTTATTAACAAGGAGGTGTGTTTGAAGTGCATTGAGAAATACACTTCCCTTATTAACATTGGGTTGGGTTGGAGCTGTATACCTTGATATTTCTACCGCTCTAAATGTGCAAAACAACTTAAAATGCAAGTGATAAAATACCAAAGACACCTCAAGATTAGCCAAAAGAGTGATAAACAATAAGGAAAATGGACTAAATAAAACACAAATGATTTCACCTTCCTTGCTGTTGATTTCTCCTTGATTGGCCCTTGCTTGGAATTGATTGTGTGCTCCTTAGATGATTGTTTGAATGTCTAAATGCAAGATTGTAGGTGAAAATGATTAACAAAGATGGCTAAATGATGGCAAAAGGATTGAGAGTTCAAATGGACAGCATGTAGTTATCAAAAAGCAAAGTGTTGGAAATGCCCTTGAGGAGGGGGTATTTATAGGAGAATTTGAATTCTCTAGAGAATTCAACGGTCAAGATTGCTCCAACAAGGCCAAGATGAAGGGCTATGGTGGGTTGAGAACCCACAAGCCCTCACATCTTGACATGTGGAGGGTGAAGTGGACAAGGGGATATGAGATGGAGATGAGTTGTCAAGAGGTACATGAGGTGGAAAAAGGACATGCACCTTGGGGAGTGAGGAGATTTCCACAAAAAGGGATTTCTTGTCCCCAAGTGGGAGTGAAAGAGACATTTGAGGAATTTTGGAATTCCTCAAAAATCTACATGGGAAAAGGAAAGGTGGTTGGGGATATAAATGTGAATTAAAAATTCACACTCATAGGATGATCTAGAGGATAAAAGGTGGGCTCCAAAAAGGTGGGACTTGGTCACATGTGGAGATTGTGACAAGTCCAAGGTTGGTCACATGTGGAGATTGTGACAAGTCCAAGGTTCTAGAAGCCTTGGAAGGATGGAATGAATTCAAAATTCACATATAAAAGAGGGAATCTAGGAAGAATAAAAGGAATTAAAAATTCCTTGGAGAATGATTAGGCTTAATTAATCAATAATTAGAAGAATAAATAAGGATTAGAAGCCAACTGCAAAAGTTGGAGGATGTGACACATCCTAATCAAGGATTAGGCATGTGCACATCCCTAATGAAGAAATTAGGAAATGGATTAGGATTAGATGAAAATGACATGTGAGGAATTAAATAAATGTAATATTTATTTAATTTAAGGAGGGTAAGGTATTCAATTATTAATTAAAAACCTTAGAGATTTGGCAAAATTAAAGATATTGATTAAATAATAGTAATATTACTTAATTAACTCGGATAAGAGGATGTTTAGACGAAAAGTGATAAATTTGGATAAATTAAGTGTCCAAATTTGGATGTCTACAGGAGCAAACGATGTGATTTGCGGAATGTTTTGTATGAAGTTTTGAGATGGGAATGGTGGATGGGATTGGTGGAAAAGATGTCTCTACTATAGTACTCACATCAAAATCCGAAGATAAATTGGCCCCTTGTTTTGCTAGCTCAAGCATGTATAACGAAGGGTTAAGTCTCATCATGATGTTAATGATTTTATGGTTCTCCAAATTTTGGAGCATTTCAGTCATTTCCTTGTGAGACATTCCAAAAGTAAGGTCCTCTTCTTGGTTTCCCTCTTGCGGATTTTACGATGATGGGAGAGTCAAAGGATTACTTGATTCCATGGGATTCATTTCTATGTTTTTTTGGCTAAGATCATTTGAAGCGGGTGTTTCTTTGTTGGCTTCCATACTCTTCTTGTATTGGGATCTAGTTAGAACCATAAAACAAGGATCACTCTTTGAGGATATGGGAGATGAATCTCTCAATTCTTTGGATTGATCTCTATTTTATGTCCAAAGTAAAAAGTTTTAGGATGCCTTGGGGATCAAAGGTGATGATATGATGATGATGGATGATATGGATGTTTTGGATTTTGATAAATCTTGAATGAGACAAGAGGATTTAGGACTTTGCAAATTTTGGATTTGATTGGATTTTTGGATTTGGTATTTTGTCCTTAATTTTGATTTTGTTTTGATTTTGAAAAAAATGACCCTAAGATGTTGGATAATGATCTAAGGGATAGATTTGTTCAAAGGATGATGATTTGAATATGTGTGAGGAGAAGGATGCATCTACCCACACCTATTCAAACAAGATAATAGCTTTTTCTAAGCATATGAAGAAGGATTCATCTTCATATACTAAGCTAGGCGAGATGATTGTGATAACTTTGACTAAAGATATGTAAAAGGAGGCATCTACACATTCCTATCCAAAGGGGATTTTGATAATGTTTTCAAGGATATAGTCTCAACGATTTGGATGATTTTGGATTTGGATGATT
The DNA here is from genome assembly GCA_007258455.2 of Sequoia sempervirens. NCBI lineage: Eukaryota > Viridiplantae > Streptophyta > Pinopsida > Cupressales > Cupressaceae > Sequoia > Sequoia sempervirens. Next base: position 60,145 of record VDFB02391085.1, on the reverse strand, counting down.
TTGGATTTTACCACAAAGCCTAGTATCAAGGATGATTTCAAGATTTTCCAAAAGATGATTTGTGAGATGGATTTGTGTTGATGTTTTGAAAGATGGATGAAAAAGAGGTTTTGATTAGTTGTGATCCTTAGGTGAACCTAAAAAGACACTTTTTTTTCCTAGACCTAGGTATTGAAGAGCATGAAAATGCTTCCTAAAGACCTTTGTAACCAAGAAATGATTTCATTTGAACATTCATTTTCGAATTTTCGATGATTTTTTGCTTTGGGATTTGTGAGTCTTCAATCACACATGACAATTAATTTTGCTTAGCTTTGCTTAATGGCTTTATTTTACCAAAAACACTTTCTTTGATTAAGTTTTCAAACTAAGATGTCCAATGTCTTAATTTCTTCAAACTCCACAAGATATGTTATGTGGAAATTTAATGAAATTAAGGCAAGGGTTTCCTATTGTTTACTTAAGGAAACAAATTGAGATATAATCCAATGTTTAGAAACATCTAAGGATGTGAATCCCAAGGGAAATCAATAACATATGGATTGAGTCAATGGTATTTGTCTCCAAAAGGGTTTAAAATTTGAATGATAGTGTTAAGTGTTTGTTTCCATGATGTTTTCGATCAAGCAATGCATTTTGTAACCCAAGAACAAGTACAATCCTATGGATGTGTAAGACAATATTTGTTGGATTCCCACTTGGACAAGTCCAGCTACGCTTATCTCTAGCGAATGGTTAGATGCTTGACCCCACTGGCTCCCCTCCACAGCTCATTAACATCAATCAGGGCAGCCAAGCATCAACACCCATGAAACTCCCATGGAATGCTTTCCATTTCTACTAGAAGATCGTAAAAGTGTGGGGTGGCTTCAAAACGACCGTTCTTGCACCAACAAATAGATTAAAGGATTTTGGAAAATTCTAGCACATGGGTTTTAATAAGGACTTTCTGTTCATGGAGATTGACCCATACGGTAAGAGTCCCCTTTCGGATCCATCTTGTCGGAATCAACCGCGTGATATTGGTGTTTCGTCCAATATCCACATTTATATCTCGATTGGAAATACTCTTGGCTTTAGAGTTGGTTGAGTCGTCCCCTTGGGTGAGTACTTTTTCCCCAAGGTAGGCCCTCTAGGATAAACAAAAGTGAATGAAGAACAATATTCGTAACTCGATCAATCCTTGTAGGCAACAAAGAGAGAGAATATACGTGACAAAGCCCCCACTCACACTCGCACAAGATTTTGTTCAATTTTAAGCCCAAATCAAAATGTGTAGGTGATTGATTTATCTCACTCCAAAGTCATGAAAAAGGCCTTTTGATTCTCAAGATCATTATAAAGCGCGAGAGAAGCACATACGTCCTTTTTCGATGGCTTTAGTCTAAGTAAGCCGTCACAAAAACAAAGCTACACTTGTTCTTTTTAAATCCTCAAAGCAATATGTGAGTTCGTTTTAGAGCACCAAATCACAAGTGAAAGATACTTGTTCAATTTGTTAATCCAAGAAACAAAATCTAGTATGTTGTTGATCCTAAAGTTCGTTTTAACCTTTTCAAGAAGAAATTGAAAGGTTCTTTTTAAGCCCAAATGAAAACTAGTGTTCTAAGAATGAAAAGATAATAAATTGTTAAAGAAGTGTTAAACAAACACTTAAGTGTTCAAAAACACTTTGATTGGACAAAATATCATCACCATGCTCCTCCTTCCTTTGTTTTTGATTTCCAACCTACAAAGGAGAAAAACAGTCAGATTCTGGAAAAACACATAAATTAAAAATCAGAAAATAGAGGGAAAAATCAATCATAAATCAAAAGCACATGCTAAAATTAAATTTTTCCTTTTTACTATCTCCCAGCATCGCAACTCATGAAGGCGTCGCAGTTTGTTCTCCCAGCGGTGCCCTCACAGTGCCGCTTACCAGTCAGCGGCGTTTTGTGTTGGGATAGAGAGCTCAACTGCATCGCTCTTTTCTCCTAGTGTCGCTGTTTTCAAAAACTTCAAAAAGTCCTGCAAGTCAACAAGTCCAGCAATGGAGTTAAAAATTTAAATTTTTTAGCGAGACGAGTCTAGCGGCGTAGTTTGTGTTTCAAGCGGTGCCATATAGTGACACTAACGAACCTGCGGTGTCAAAACAACGACGTTGACGAGCCCGCGGTGCCCAAACAGTGACACTAACGAACCCGCGTTGGAATTTCTTGTGTGTGAAGAAAAATGCAGAATTTTCAAGAAAATGTTAGAAATAATGATATGTTGCCCTCCTTCTAGCACCAAATGTGCGAACCCCAACCTAGTTACCTACAAAACAAAGAGAATAAACACCTCAAATCAGATATTGCAAGCCTAAACAAGGATTCCCCATGAAATCCATTTACAACCTCAAACTAGGAAAGAAAATGACAAAGAACACAATGAAAATAATAAAATAAAGATCAAATCCTAATTAGATGTGCAAACTCATGATCCCATGGGGGAATTGGTGCCAATTTGATGTGAAAATTGGCCCTTTCCCAATTCCTATGATGAAATCTTGATATGTTGAAGATGATATTGATCCACTTTGATGAAAGATGAGAACTCCAAGCCAAATCTGCAAAAAGCCTAGCTAAGAATTCAATGACGGATGGAAATGGCTAAATATTTTAGCATAATAACTTTGCAATGTTTGTGGATGATGAAATGAGGATACGAGCTCTTCATTTATAGGATTTCAAGATCGATGAATGTCCAAATTTGAGCAATGTGGGACTAACATTCATCCAATGATATGATGCCACTTGTCAAGCTATGAATGGATGATGGATGTGCAAGATTTTGGGTTTGTGCCAATAAATTCCAATATTTGAAATTCAAATTTGTTGAAATGACATGGAAGAGGGAAGGGAAAATGCAATAAATGCCACTTGGCTCAAGGAAAAGGACATGTAAGATGAATTTATTGCCTTGTTGGATGTACATGTTGACTTGGAATTTTTGAATTCAAATTGAGAGAATATTCCAAAAGATGCCATGTGAGGAAAATAGAGATTTAATAAATGAATTAAATCTATTTTCATGTGTAACTTGCATTATCTAGAGGATGAGACATGAGATTAGATTAAATTAATCAAGGATTAATTAACTTAACAGGAGATTTGATGATGCGACTTATTTGACTTAGATTTATGGATTTATTTAAACCAAATAAGAGAGGAATATGACAAGAGACTAATTAAATAAGGATTTTGATTTATTTAATTAAAAGAGATGGTGTTAGATTAAATCAAATAAGGTTTTAATTTATTTAATTTAATGGATAGACTTTAGAGATTTAATCAAATAAATTGATTATTTAATTAAATAGGGATAATTAGATCAGATGGATTGATTTAATTAATGAGAGAGAGTGAATTAATTAGACAAATTGATTTATTTAATTAAGGGATGAAAGTTGATGAATTTAATCAAATAGGGGAATTTGATTAAATGGTTAGACTGAGGGATGATTCCGAAAGAAATGATGTTAGTAAGTCAAGGCCAGATGCTTAATGTCAATTAGTATATTTTATGTGTCTACAGTTTGAATGATGCCGGTTTTAGGTGTGGTGTTTGTTTGTTTGTTTTCTTTGAATACACACACATAAAACACAATGTTTTGTTTATTTATTTTTTACTATTGTAATTGAGACAAAGCACATTCAAGTACAATCCTAGGCTAGCTGAGATAATATTTACTAGATTCCCTCTTGGATTTCTACAACTACACTTATTCAAAGTGAATATCTTAGAAGTTTGGTGGAACTAGGTTGCCTCCACATGACTCATTTCTCCGGTGCACCAAACTTTGAATTCCCAAAGACCCGAAGATCTCAAGGAATTTTGTATCTCAACTTTGAACTGTGAGAACATGTGACAACTTCAGAGGTTTGACCTCCTACGCCAACAAATATAAGGATTTTGGCTACTAAAAACAAAAGGTGTCTAGTAGGGTATTACCATGAATAGAGAGCCCATCTGTAATAGCCTAAGAACTGGGAGGCCCACTCCCACTCTCATCACTAAAAGGTCTTGATGGACTGAGGGTCTCGTGGCTTGGCTTCGAATGACGCTAGCCACTCCTTGGGATACAAATTTTGTTCTCCCCCCTTTGATATATCTCTCTAGAAAATTTGCTTGAGGTCAAACCCTAAGGTGATGAAATCCCCAGGAAAGCCTCCTACTAAAAATAAAAATGGAAAATAATGTGTATTTCTTGTCACTCAAGATTTCCCAAGTGCGCAAGGGGAGATGATACATACACACTAGCTTGGGTAACAAATAATGTGCAAGCACACCAAACATGGAAAACAAAATTATTTTTAAGCACCAATCAAATTTTTTGCTATACTAAAAGACAATTAGTTTTTTATAAAAAAATAAATCTTCAAGAAACGTTATGCACCAAATTTCATTAGTAGTTTTTGATTTTCAATTCTTCGACAAACGTGTATGAAGTTTTCAACCTAAGTATTTGACATGTGAACCTGCAAAAACCAAATTTACAAAATTAGCCTCAAAATAGAAAACTAAAATAAAAAGAGAACTAACATTTTATCTAGAAATTAATAAAATTAATCTATATCTAAAAAATATATAAGTAGTCTAAATTAAAATCATAAATCTAAACTAAATTAAGAAAAAATCTCAAATTTGAAATCTAAATTAAATTAAAAATATACATTAAATTAAAGATCCAAATTAAATTAAAAATCTAAATTGAAGATCTAAATTTAAAATTTAAAAAAGTTCTAAAATTTGATTAGAAAACTAATTAAAAATCTAAAAAGAATCTAAAATATAATTAGAAATCTAATTTAAAATCATCTACTAAAAATAGCTTATCACAAATGCCTTACACATCTTACAACTATCATAGAATATGCCATAGATGACAACACTTACAACTGTCATAGCTGACAACACTTAAAGCTATAAGAAAATCTATCATAACTGACAAAGAATGCCCGATTCTCTTACATCCTGTCATAACCCAACTTGGGTGCCAACTTTCACCCATGCATGAAGATGCCTTATGACGTGTCATAGAATTTTTCATAGGTTAGTGGGATGCCTGTGTCCACTTGGGATGATTATGTGTCATATAGTCACTTCCAAAAAGGATGCCACCCAGTTGGTGGGTCCCAATTTGTGACATGACACCATAGGCAATTAAATAGTACAAATTAATACAATAATACATCAATTAAATCAATATTAGGACTCTAAGGTTGAGACATCTTAATTCCAAATTTTTTGGCATGGTTATCTCCTTGTGCATTCAGAGTTTATGATATCAATCTTTGATGAGGATTTTAGGAGATGGTTTATGGGATGATTTCTAGATTTTGGGATGGTTACTTTGAGTTTGTTCTTGATTAGAGAGGCTTATATCCATGTTGGCATTGTTACATTGATTCATATCTTGTACTTGGTCTATGAGATTGAGCATATGGATGTTGTTGAGTCTTTTCATTTGGGGTTGTTAGGAGATCATACTTGACACAACATTGCACTTTTGAGGTGATTGGTAGGAGGACATTATGGTTTACAGGTGTCCTCTCTTCATGGTTCCTTCTTGGATGTTCATATTTTTGGGAGGATGGTGGTAACATGTTGTGAGAGATTATGTAGCTATTTGGGTTACATGCACGTGGATTATTTTTATTGTTCTTGGTGCTTCACGCTTTGATTTACTTATCCCACCTTGATATAGTTTTGATTCGTAGACTTTATATGCTTTGACATTACCTAGATATAGTGGGATTTCCTAGATATGTATGTTCTTCATTGATAGGTTTGATACAATGAGCTTGTGATTGTAGTTTATGGGTTGCATATATTCTTGGCATGATTTTACTAATGTATTGATACCTTGGTGGTATGGATGGTTGGATATATTAGCATGTGATGTGGATGTTATTTCTAATCATTTGGGTTTTTATAGTTGACAACAACTTGATTAGAGCCTTTGTTATCACTTTTATTTTATGCTTGTGTTCTTGGATTGGTGCATCTTCACCTTGGCATGTTCATTTTCTTCCATGGGTGGCATGTTGTAGGATGTGAGGAATTCTTGCTTGAGATGGTGGTCACTTTGTTCTTATTGCAGGTATCTTGATGGAGCATGAGAGCATGTTGCAAATTTATGTGGTTTCATGTATGGCTATGATGATGTATTTCATGTATTGATCCCTTATGCAATATATATAAGTGGGAAAATGTTAGGAGATTGTGTTTTATGCCATTGCATAAAATAATTTATTATAATGTTGTAATTGAATAATTATTTAGTTGTGATGCACCTAGGTGGTATGGTTATTCACACTAGGTAATTATTTAAGGCCACTTGTAATGTTGTATTATAACCTGTATTATTATTTAATGTGTGGGAGACATGTGATAACAATTTAATATTGGGGAAAATATTAAATAAAGTGAAAACTAAGTATCCAATATAAAATAAGGGATTAGCGGTTTTGTGGTAAATGGTTTTATCTTACTACTTGGTTGTATTTGTGTGAGCTTGAGTCTATAAAAGAAAGCACATGTTTAGTGGCTAATGTTGGATGAGTGAGTTGGATGTCATTATTGAATCTTTCCGAGAAGTGCATATATGAAGCATGGAATGGGATGTGTGGATTCAAGCTTGGAAACATGATAATGCATTGAGAGGCTTGATGCTTCAAATGTGTTCATTGTAAATCTTGTATGGATTTATTTTTGAATAATATGATGGAGTATGGATGCTTTTGGAGGTTGGGTTTTTCCCTCCTGAGGGTTTTCCCAAGGTATATCTTGTGTCATCTTTGATGGGTATGTTTTCTATTATCTTGCATATGGATTCTGAGTACTTATTTGCTTAGAATCTAAAGGTTTTTTTTTTCCTTTGAATTTCCTTTATGTTACCTCAATCCATGGTCACCTCTATACTTTTCCTTTGTCTCATTTTTCTTCCTCCTATTTTTCATCCAACTAGTCTCTCCTATAGTCATTCCCCTCCAAAACAACACACCTTTCCAATAGAGGGTTTGTGAGAGTTTTAAGGCTATGTGGGTGTTTATTTTTCCATGTGATTAGAAAAATTTAGTTTCCCATGGATAGGGGTTCCATGTCTCGTACCATTCTTCATTTCCTTTCTAGTTTAATGCTCGACCATAGAAAAATTTGGTGAAATCTCCTGCTGACTTCCAATCACGTCTTAATTTTCCTTCCTCTCAGAAAAAAAAGCCCCAAAATGTTGATTTATGAATGGTCGTGGGTCCATTTTCTTGTCTTGTGTGTCATATATCATTCTTTCCGTGAACTATTTTGGATGGGGCCAATGAGGTGAAACACCATTCTTATCAACTATGCAATCATTCCTATTTATTTCAAGTTGTCTCCTCATTGTATGGATGAGATCAACCCAAATAAATTTTGGTTTTTCTTGAGCTCCAAAAAAGCATCATCACCTCCCTATTCAATTTTTAGTATTTACTTTATTCTTCTATAATCTTCCTATTCCTCGATGGACGAGATGTGACATAATCGTAGCTCATAGTGCACTTATGAAAAAAACTCTAATTAATGGATTGTAATAGATAGAAACAAGAGAAATTATCCTCCAGCTAAAACTACTAATAGTGGAAGTAAGATGATTTTTTGATGTCATGATAAATAGGATAAAAATAATTTTAAAGGTGTGTAACTAATTTAGATTTAGAGGATTTTTATATGGTTTAGATGCCACATCGATATGTTTTTTGTGAAGGTGTCCTGAAAGGTCCAAAAAAAGTGAGACCAATACTTGTGCATTGACAACATGTTTTATTGAGTGTTGATGTGGCATCACATGATTGGTTTCTTTTTCGATAAAAGGAATACATTTTGTTTAATTATGGGTACTCATCATCACCACTAACAACTTTAAAGTCACAACTATTTTTCCAATATTGATAAAAATATTGGGCATTATATAAACAAATACTACCACAACTATTGAAACATGCTTAGGTATTGTGTCCTCTCCCCTAAGTAATATCAGTAGCATTGTGATTCCATCTAGTTTAAGAGCCTATAAATATATGAATTTGTATTTTGTTCAAGTTGAAAATCTTTTAAATTTTTGTTTGATAGGTTTGAATGAGAAAAAACTTTCTTTAATTTGCTAGTTAAGTTTGTTATCTTTTTTTGTTTTATGTTTCTTTTCTTAAGTTTGTTATCTTTTTTCATTTTATGTTTCTTTTCCTGATCATAGATCATGGAGTTTGATCTACAATGTTGATTAAAAAAAAATATACAATTTTCTACTAGAAACTATTTTACACTATTTAATGGATTGTGCAAATATCATATTGTTTAATAAGAAAGGTTTTAATTTTGAATTGATAGATTTAAATGAGAGAAATATGCTCTATTATTGATTTAATTTGTAATTATTATGAACAATCAATCCACAATATTATAGTATAATAAAAAAAAAAAACATTTGTAAAATATGTACTTGTAAGGAAATGATATAAATTAGTAAAAGAACATTAAAAAAGTTTGAGAAGGGGCATTACATCATGGTTGCATGTTTTTATGTCTACATTATATGTTTTGTGATTCAGTTTATCCTTTGTGATTCTTATGTGATGTATACCATTAAGCATGTGTATATTATGTTTCATGATTATCATGTTGAACTTTATGTATTTGATGTGATCATGCTTGTGCCATGTATATGATATGATGTTGTTTTGCATGATTTCATGTGTATATGCCCTTATTTACATTGGTTGGTGTATTTTAGAGCCATGTTCCTTGTTTTACATGAGTGATGTGCTTGTGGCTAATGTCACTATCCCATAACATAATGGGATTGAACCTAAGGGTACTGTGAGGCTAGGTGGAATGGAAACCAACATTGGGGTTCAAGAATCTTGGGAAAAGCTCTAGGATCATGAACCAATTGGAAATTTTTTTATTTAATTAATTTCATTATAGAAATTTTGTAAGATTTATTTGAAGGACATTTTCACCCTCTTCCAATTTATAATATGAACTATTATTGAGCCTCCTAAAGTGGATGATATGATTTGAGGTTTGGATGCCTTTTTGTGTTTTGATGTTGGAGTCAAACATGTTTTTTATCTTTTATGCTCTATGAGAGACAACCTCTTCATTTTACCTCTTGCAAAAATTTGAACCCCTACATGATTCCAAATGATGGTCAAGATCAAGATGTGGCATGATTATCATGACCATGGAAGAGATTGCATCAACATCTAGTAGAAAAAATGACTTGAAATGGATTTGGAAAAAATTTGGGCCTATACAAGATATATCCAAACACCATCACAATTTCCACAAGGTCATGTTGACCTATGTATCCTCATGAAACACCACATGTAGGACATCGACTTCCATTCTAGGATGAAGTGGAGAGTTGAAACCCATCAAGTTCATGCAAAAACCCCAACATGAAGTGAATTGACCTTCTAGTTCAAACACTTGGTTCATATAGAAATTCCCATAAAATATCCCTTTCTTCAACTTTATCAACCTTCAATAGGTCCATGCAGACCTAAGATATCTATTGGGTCCATGCAGATTGAAGACTTATTATTGAACAACCTTTTCTAGCTCCTACAAGTATCTAACATACATTTGGATCAAGCAGGGAAGCCATCAGTATTGAGAACAATATTAATTCCCTGCAAACCTTTTTAAGATAAAAAGACCCCCAAAAACACTGCAATATTAAGAATTGCAAGAAAAATATCACCAACTTAGAGATCTTTAAAAAAAAATATATCAAGTAAACCATGCAAAAAGAACCAAGTGAACCCTCTAGCTATAGAAAAATGTAGTATAGATGAAAATTATTGATGATGAAATCACTAAAGATGAAATCAACATGATGTCATTAGTGGACTATGGGTCTTTAGATGAGGTGACACCATGATGACATAAGCAATACAATAACATAAATATGACATCATCATTGTACTCATGCAAGATAATGAGATGAAATAGGTTTGTAAATGAAGACATCTAAACCAAATGAAGAAATTTACAACTAAAAGTTTAGATGAATGGGCAAAGTCTACAAAAGGGAATATGCAAAAGAATGCAAGTGAGCTAAAAAAATATGTGGGAAGGATAATTTAACTTAGAAAATTCCATAATAAGAAAATGATGTCACCATAGGAAAATGTGGGAAGATGGACTCCATCACTCCACCCACTTATAAATATTTAACTTATATTATTTTGAAGTTATATGCACTAGCAGGAAATCCATCAACAAGTGGAAATGTTAGAAAGTTCATCAACAACTAGAAGTGGATAGTTCACATGGAAAAAGCTGCAAAATCATATGGGCACACTTTTCCCATGAATTTGGAAAGTTCAAGTGAGCTAGATGAAAAATGAAAAGTGAAGTTCACTTGAGCATCAAGATCCCACAAGGCTTATATATGGGCACTTTTTTCAAATTTTAAACCCTATGTAGGGATTTCTAACTAAACGAGACATTTCCAAGAAAAACCAATTGGGAGAAATGTTCTTAGAAGATGGGACTCATTTAAATGGAAGGGGAAACCCTGAAAGGGCATAACTTTAAATTATTAGTCTCTAACCACAATCTAGAACTACAAGCCTCACCTAAGTCTCCAAGTATCTATGAGTACTTGTAACCAATCAATCCATGCCAAACTCTAAATGTAACATAGCACCATCATGAAGTAGTCAAATTAATGATCAACGTACCCAATACAAAGAGAACTACACACAATCAATGTCAAAGCTCTAATCAAAATCAGGAATATAAACATGAAAACATGATCTAACCATCTCCTCCTAGGAGATCATGTGTGCCTTTTGCAAGTAGAGTGAGAAAAATCTCTAGATAGACTAAAAATGAGGAATATAGGAAATAGGAAATAAGAATAACTCACTAAGGAAAATAAGCATACATGTACATGACAAGATACAATATCTACAAGGAGAAAAAAGCCTACAATCAATGACATGAAGGCACATGACTTTGAAGATATGGTTGCACAATCTTACCACTTTATTTTCCAAGTCAAACCTTACATGAGTACCCATGGAACCTGGCCATGGAAAATATGCTACATCTATTTGCATTCGTCAAAGACAATCCTATTGAAGGAGCTTATTTCCCTTAACCCTTTGAAGGAAAATATGTTGTACATCCATTTGTAGTTGGTCAAGCAGCCAATTTTAGTTAAACCTTAGGTCATGAGGGTTTCCAAGTCGAGTTAGAGGTGGGTGAACATAAAACTCCACTTTTTAAGGAAGTAGTTGAAATGTTTTCAAACTTTGGCCAAAGTAGTGCAAAAATCGCTACTTGCACTAGTTAGTTCACTGTGATCCAAAATGTATAACTAGTCAGTAGGGTCATACTTAGAGAATTATATATTTGTATGACTAAATTGGTTATGTAGGAAACAACACTAGAGAATTATATGGAATATATGGGTTCCTTAGTCAATACTCTTCATGAAGGGTAGGGAAACTTCCAGTTGGAAGGTGCACAAGGGACAATCGGTCTATGGTTGGAGGTAAAGCACTTGTGTGGTGCTCTCACTCTTGTAGACAATAATGTCAAGGCTTGTGAAACACAAGATTTGACCAGATATGGAGGAATTGACTTTGAAACTATACTATAATTAGTAAACTTGAATACTTGATAGTTATCTGAACCATAGATTTTTGGGCATGAGGTTTATAGGCTACTCTTGTACTCTTAGGATCTTTCACCTAAAAGGAGAGAGATAAACCCCACCAAAACCTAGGTGGTTCACTCAAACTAAGATATGTATGATGAAATTAAAACTAAATGCAACTAGATGATGAAATTGATTGATTAAGTATGCAAAACCTACAAAATGTAACTTGTTTGAAAACACATTGTGTAATGCAAGAACACCTAGAAATGAATGCAAATTGCAATAGAACTTGACGAAACTAAAAGTGTGCACTTGGAATATGGATGGAGATTGGAAATAGTTTCTGGAATGCTGCTGATGTTGATTTTTAGGCCTAGTGGGACTCATTCACCATTCTAGGCAAATTAGTCCTAGTTCTGCAAAACTGTTCTAGAACTCGTTTCGAGCAAAAGGGTATCTAAAAAGGAAAAAAACTAAAAACCGACCTAGAAGTGGGACTCATTCACCACCCATGGTGAATGCATCCACTTTTGAATTTCTGAATATTCAAAGGTGGAATCCAAAGCTCTTAGTCTACACTTTGATTCTCTACAAGTGTCTGCTTCCAAAACTTTGATTTACAGGTCTGAAAGTGAGTTTTTGTTGATATTTTGACTTGATCAATGAAGATAAGACATGATAAACCTTGCAACTTGATCTTCAATGATTTTCAAATCTCTAAGATTCCTAAATCTGCAAACACACAAGACGAGAGAGAGAAATGTTGAATGTTAGGGCATGGGGGATTACCTTGGTTAAACCCCTTTTAGGTAATTAACCCAAAATGATGAAAGAATGGAGTGAAACATGAAATAATGGAGTTTATTACCTTTCCATGATGATTGACCTTGAATTTGTGTAGCAAAACATGAAGAATCCACCCTTGAATGTCTAAAAATTGTTATCTTAATGCCTTGAAATGGTGAAGCCCTAACTTGTTTGACTCTAGATGGAAGAATGATGGATGAATAATGAAGAATGGTTGTGATTTAGGGTTTAGAGAGGTGATTTTATAATCAATTCACCTTATTCTCCCAAAAATTGGATCCCCAAGGCTGAAATGAAAGAATATTAAACTTAAATTTCAAATTTTCTCGTTCAAAGGTCAAAAATGGGCCAAATGGGACTCATTCGCCACCCATGGTGAATGGGTCCCACTTGGATGGGACTAATTCACCATGGTTGGTGAATGGTTCCCATAGGGGCCATTTTGACAGCTAGGATGCTAGGAGATAAGGAAATAAGGTTTAAATTGCAACTTTGTCAGGTATTTTATCAAATATTGCCTCAAGATGCACAATATGGGTTAATAGGGGCCTATTAGTGATGATGTAAAGGTAAATTACGGCTTGGGACACAAAATTCAATGTGAAAGTGTGATTAAATACACTTTATGCACTAAAATGATGTCCATATAGCCTAGGAAAGCACAAGAACCAATGTGAATATGCAAAACACATTAAAATACAAGTTTATCATTAAGTTTAATTCAAAAACCTTCTAGATTGATGTGACAATGCATTTGAATACATTTTATAATGTTGAATTAGGGATAAATGAGTTTATTAAGTCTAGAAAAGCATGAAAGTGTCTTACAACACTTTACAATGCCTTTACAAGACATCAATAAAAGCATGTTATCTAATTTGCAAGGGTCCAAGACCTAGTTTGGATGCATAAAATGCCTCACAAAACTTTAATCAAGGCCTCATTAAGTCCAATTTATCATGAATTATTCCCATGTCAAGCAAGTTTCCTTTTTTCTACAGTACATTATCATGTATGAATTATACTTGGAATGTTCTATTTAATTTTCAAAATGAAATTTAATATTATTTCATTTTTAAAATATGTTCTTTTTATACTTCATATTTGAAATGTGCAATAAATGATGTTTGAAAATAAATTTTTACATCCCTATTTTTAAGGAAATGCATTTATTTACTTTTTATGGTAAAACCAAAGTAATTACTGTGTTGCATAAGTTAGATTGTTACCGTTATGATCTTGAAAATTATCCTATAATTTTGATTCCATTTTCTAGTCCAACACAAGGTTTGAAATAGAAAAAATTGAGGAAAATTTGAGGACTAAGGTGGAAAGGCCCATCCAAGGACCTTTATTTGAAGGTGCCTTCAAAATAAGGACCTTTTAATGAAGTTACAAAAAAAAACCATTAAAAAATTGATGTGCCTTTGAATGAATATTTACCTTTATTCAAAGGTGATTTTGAGTCACCTTTAAATGAAGGTGTTTGCTAATTTTTCTCTCCACCCTTGAAGTAAATTTATAATTTCCCACAAGTGGGACACACTATTGTGGTTCTACCCATGTAGTTATTTTATCCCTACTTCCCATAATAAGTCCTTATATTTGAAAAAGGAAAAGTAGTAATTTATTTGGAGGCTTTAACAAATATAGTGAAAAGGGTAAGTGCAAAAATATGGGGGAGAAAAAATTAGTGTCGCCTAATAAGCATAATGTGAGTGTGTTATAACATGCCCACATTATGTTGACCATAAAAATAAAAAATAAAGAGGTCGAGTTCATTTCAACTCAACCTCTCAACATCAAAACAGTAAATTGCAATCCTTTTTGAGTATATTCACATTATTATGACCATAAAAATAAAAAAGAAAGAGATTGAGCTCATTTCAAATTGGCCTCTCAATATCAAAACAAAATATTTCAACCATTTTAGAGTGTTCTTGCATTATGGAATAGCCTTATCACAATCATTTCACCAAATTTCCACCAAAATTCTACCATAATGTCCTCGAGGTCGAGGAGGTAAGGTTTTTTAGTTTTTTAGTGCAAAATTTTCATTAAATTTAGATAGATAGAAATTATTTTGAGTGGGTTTGTTTAATTTCTAGGAATTGACAATGCCTCACCAAATGATGAAAATCACGGTGAAGAACAACCACAAAACCCTGCAATAATAATGTAATAACATCCTCTCAAGATGCAATAAAACACATTAGGGTAGATAGAAAACAACATGAGAGAACTTGAGGAAATAATTGAAAGGTCGAGAGATCCATCAAGAATACAATCCCAAAATTCTACCCTCACCACTTCACTAAAATTGATCATCTCTCACATAGAATCCATCATCTCTCACATAGAATATGTGAGTGGCCAAATCAACACTTGGGAAAACAAGAGGGTAGAATAAAAACAATTTTATTCTAAAAAGTTATCTTATGTGAGTGTTTTAGCACTTCTCAACATAGGAAATGCATAAGTGCATCACCTCTCTTCAAAGCTAATCTCCTACAGACAAGTTGCAAAAAATCGCCCCAAGGTCTCTTAGGTGTCAAGTCATGACTTGCTTGGAATATCTCAATTGGTTCATGTGATTTACTGGTAATCAAAGGGCAGCCTTACGTATGTTAAGTTGGAGGGAGATTGGTTCCCTAAATGGAGCTCTTAAGGTATTGGATTTGATGTGCAAGTGTTGCAAGTTCAAAAATACAATTTAAAACTCCACTTTTATCATCAGATTTGGCTTTACAATGATGCCTAAACTTTGCTTAAATTACTATTTCAAGGAAACGTCAAAAGGGAAGGAAAAGGAGGAAGTTCCTAGACCTGTGACTATCGATGAATAGTGATAATGGAGGATACTACAGTGGAAAACATTCCTGAAACTAAGTTCCACTTAACCAAATCAACTAACAGTATCATGAAACTAGTGCTATCTCCTAAGGTCTGTAGATTTTCAACTGTTCATTCACCATAGAGCATGAATAAAAGGTGAAATTTAAGTGCAACAATGAATCTATGTTCAGACTAGCTTTACACTATTGTTTATCATCAACAAACAACAAAAATCATGAACAAGGAAAGGCATCAACACAATAGTATTCTTCAACATCAATGAACATTCACTAAACTACTAAAAGCTTGCAAAACACATAAAAAAGAAAACTATATCTACTCAAATCTACTAACTATGAGGAGATGAATCATGAAACATGAAGGAAACTCAAGAATCTACCAAAATCAATGAATTTCTAT
Organism: Sequoia sempervirens; assembly: GCA_007258455.2. Taxonomy (NCBI): domain Eukaryota; kingdom Viridiplantae; phylum Streptophyta; class Pinopsida; order Cupressales; family Cupressaceae; genus Sequoia; species Sequoia sempervirens. The sequence goes on along the minus strand of VDFB02391085.1, from coordinate 44,406 downwards.
TATAATTTCAGCAGCATGTCTTTACAACAACTCAAATCTCTCTTTCAAAATGAGAGCAAACCCCCCTATTTATAGTTTCCAAAAAGAAAAATGAATGGCCACGATTTAATCTCATTGTCTGACCAATATTCATTATAAATTAGGGTTTCACCTACCCCCAATAGTTTTACATTTTAAAAATACATTTCTTGTCTTTTCCCTATTTTTTCCTTTAGTGCGTTGTTACTATAACACTTTTGTCTTCTAGTTGATTGCCCTTTTGCTACAACTACACTATGAGGAACTCATCATCTATAACCGACTTTCCTTGATTCTTCTAGATAGTGGCATACTCCACAAATTTTCCCATCAGCACTTGAATTTTTTTCAATTCCAGGATATTTGATTGGAGCAATTGGAAGGATAGTTTTTTGGATTTTCCCGTGATCAGCTCCCAATTATTTGTACATTTAGGCATGTTCTTTATTACCTGCTTTGACTGGGCGAATGCTTGTGAAGAAAAGTCCATAAAGCCCGACATTAGTGAGTCTATGGCCCTGTTTTCCACTTTCTTATGAAAATATGGCCTAATCTTCTCAGGGTCTAGCTCAACAACAAGCATGTCATAATCCATCATGAGCTTCAGATATTCTTCACAATTTTCCATGTGTTCTTTGATCCACTCCAGGTCATGCTCTACTTCATTGAGCACTTGCTCCAAGACTTCTCTTCTATGGCCCAGACCCATTTTCCACGTCTCGATCAATCGATGATCATTCTTCGCAATGGCTAGCTCCTTCTCTCAAGTTCTCTCGAGATAGCCTCAAGTTTAGGATATGTAATCCTATATAGCTCGAGGAAGTTACTGCAAATTCTCTCTGTACCTTCAAGCTACTTTTGCACAAGCCCAAATTTTGTTTTTCTAAAAGGCGTGACCAATGCTCATATCACCATTGTAAATCATCCATCAGAACCATTCTTCAATAGCCTTGGTCCAGTTCTGTCTCCTCTCTAATTTTATTATGTGCTCTTTGAAAGAAGCAAGGGTGGGGCCAATGATGTTGTGGGTAGCTCCTCGGTAGAAGAACATTGTTGTATATAGGTGGTAAGGTCTGCCACTTGTGCCTTCAACTCCTCCTTGGAGGATTGATCCTTGTTCATCTAGTGGAAAATTGTGGAAACCGATCCCTGGAGATGATAAATATTTTTCTCTTGTAGTTGTACCCAGGTCGATGGTAGAGATATTATAACTTACCCCTTCTTTGTCTACTACTGGGGTGGAAATTTGCATTGTTCTTGATCCTGATGCATCCATCGTGATGTTGGATCTGACTCTTGAATTATTTTATTTCTTTGCTACTATTTGAGCTTGTGCTAGGATAGCCTCTAGCCTTCGGATCCATGAGAGCAGGGGTCTTCTTGTGTAGTTGCTTTTCCAACCACTCTGGCATTTGGGATCCCTCCTTTGGTGATTCATGATCACCTTATTCTCTATGGGCATGTTGGATCTCCCTTTCCTCATGGTTTGAGGCCTCATGCTCTATTTTCTCTTCTTCTTCTCCTTCATTTGAGTCTTGTATGAATATGGTATATCCTTCTTGTGGCCCAGTAGTAGCTACATTTTCTTTAGGGATTTCTTCCCCTTTAGGTGCTCTCTCTTCTTCTTGCCTGAGCTCTGTATGACGTTCAGCCTTAGGGATCTTTTTCATTTCATCCTCTTCTCCAAGATTGTCTTCTTCTTTAGCTTCATCTTCTTTCTTTTCCTCTTCCTTCTCAAGGGGGATTTCTTCCTCTCGATTGAGGTCTTCATCTTGTCCCCTTGTTGGAGGTTCTATAAATACTTCCATATCATCATCAATTTCTTCCTTTTCTTCAAAAGATTGCCTCTCATGATTTTCCTCTTCGATGTCCTTGAGTTGTTGGGAAAACTCCTCCTCAAACTCCTAGTTAGAAGATTCTACCACATATTTGGTGCTAGGGTCCTCAACATCTTCTTCATATACCACCTCATCCATGGTCATGTTCTAATGTTCAGGGTGTTTGTGGTAGTCATCTTTGAGGGGATCCTCATGTTCTTCATCTGTTTCTTCAACAACCTCCCATTGTTTCCTCTCTAGTTCTTCTGAAATTTGCATGGTTGCCTCCATTTTTGGTGGTTCTATCAGAGGAGGGATAAGGATACCAACAACAACTTGAGGAAAAGTAATTTGTACTACAGGGTTCATTAGTACTCCAGAGAGTTCCATGGGAATATTCTGCATATGTTGGGAAAAGGTCTCTGGAAGAGTAGGAGTAGGCATTGTCATTGTGGATGCCAGAGCAACTGCAATTGATGGAGACATTGAGGAGTATGAGAGTGGGGAGGTTGTGATGGATGAGGATTCTCACACTATAATTGGAGCAGTTGGCAAGGTAGAGGCAAGGTGAACTGAGATTTCCATTGCGAGTAGAGAGGAAGTAGACAACGCTTGGGACATTGGAGGAGGGGTAGTAGCAATGAAAGTGGCAGTCATGAAAAGAGTAGAGGTGGCAGGTGTTGACTTTGGTTTCTTAGCTTCTTCTTCTTCTCTTTTGTGTAGTGGATTCCCTTGAATTGTTGGCATCTTAGAGAAACCACCTGATTTATTTTCCTTCTTTGAGGTTTCACCCTTTGAGGCCTTTCGTGAATACACTTTATGTTTTGGATGGCACTTCGACACCTCTTTTCTCTTCCTTGACCACATGGCTATAGGTTATTTTGGAGCATCTTCAACTAGGGCAACAATGGTCCCACTGTCTATTTCACTCTCGTGCTCATCTTTGAGCTCATCGTAGGTCAAACTGGATTCTTGGAGCTTCAACTAAGCAATTTTTGCATCGATTCATTGCCTTGTTCTATGCTCTATTAGTTTTGGCAGAATATCAAGGTTGTTGACCTCTTCTTCATTCCAATCTACTAGGGGCAATGGTAGGTTGGCGATAGTATCATACCTCAGATCTATGACAACTTGTTTTCATCTTCCACGATCTGATCTGGCACCGGGAATAGTTTGACCGTCTTGACAAAGTACATGGTAATACACATATATAGTTCCTCGTGTGTACCTCCTTATCATCCTAAAATTTAGCCCAAAAATATTCAATGTTATGGAAATGGGCATATTCCTTTCCAACAAAATTCTTCAACTTGCCATATGGATCCATCTTTGACTGAGTAGAGTGGAGATTCATATTATATTCAACAATCTCCACTAAATATTCAACACATTAGGCAATTGTAAGGGCATGCATTTCTTGCTCAAATGTGAGGAGATATGGTATTGCTGCCTGATGTTTGCCACTGAGGAGGGTGTGTGCATTTTGTAGTTGCCTTGAGACTTCTAGCAAGATTATCTAGTCGTTTGGATACCAGGGAAGCTTATATGGCCTCTCAGAAAAGCCTTTTTTTTGGATGTAGGTGAACTTAGGGAATTGTATAAATAAGAATTTGAACCTATGGATAAATGCACGGGCACCGTGTGTGACTCTTCTCTCCAAGTCCCCTCCGAGAAGTCTGATAATGTGCCATATAAAGGAATCATTCACTATGTAGTAGTCCTTTTGGAAATTTGGGTATTGGAGCTGCGAATGCTTGTCATATACCTTCAGTTCTCTTCCCAGAGTTGGGCTCTATGCAACAAATAGACCTTTGTATGGAAGTGGGTCAGCCAGAAGATATACCAAATAAGAGGTCATATAAAATTGGGAGGTCTTCTTGACGACCACAAACTACTCATGCAAGGTGTTACTGATCATTCCATCCCAATTAAAGTTGGTTTTTCCTCTGACAATCTCTCATATGAATTAAAACATCCAATCTTGGAAGTATACTATAGTAGGGATGCCCATGACTATGCTCAAAAAATTCACCAAGTCGTGATAATATTCATAAAAATCACTTCTGAATAACTCTTGGGGCTCCTTGTTAGCACTCACCCTCTTCTCTTTTAACCAGTATTGGTTGATTAGCTTTTGCATTTTAGGGGATCAACCTTCCACATATTTTCTACATATTCTTTCGTTGTTTCCTCCATAGGGTCAAAAGTGGGGATATGGAATGTTTTCCCTATGGACCTAGCAAACAAGTCAACCAACACTTTACCATCATGATCAATGATTCTCTTGCTCTTTTCCTAATAGGATTCTCTATAAGCCATCACTAGCTCTGAGGCCACACGAGCGGGCGAGAAACCGACTGCCTTAGCTACACTCTTTATGATTTTCTTTGCATTATCTATAGTAGGATTGGAAATGATTGTTTGTCGAAATTCATCTATGTCAACCTAGCCAAGGTTGATATCTGATATCGAGTCCCACATAGATGTGACTTTAGAGGTGATTTCCAGCCCGTGGAACTGGTATTTCATCTAGTCTTTATCTTCCTTCCCTCTTGGTACCTTGGTAGTCTTCTTCTATTTTTCTTTCTCTGTGGATGCCCCCGATGGTCCTGCAACTGATTCCATAAATCCTGCAAGAAAAGGTGCATTAGGCATATTCATGTATAAAATGAGGGGAGCATTAGCGAAATCCTGCAAAACAGTTGTTAGATTAATTATTTCATCTTCCAAAGATCATAACATTTACTAAAATTCATTGTTTGGCTTTTGTTTAGGTAATTTTGAGCAACACGAGCCCAGAGATGTGGGTTTCCCTAGGCTAGCAACCATTTTAGAGATGACAGCAAGGAAACCACAAAGAGGGAAAGGCGGACCACATGTGGCCACCCGCATCAATATTTTTGAGCTATAATTGGGGCCCACCAAGGTGATAAGGTGTTTAGGCTCATGAGTCCATCATTCATGAAGTCCTGGAGGTGCTTGTTCAACTACTTCTCACACGGGTCAAGATGGTGTAGAGGCAGGGGATGTATTAGCCATTTGGAGCTCTACCATTAGGAATGCCACTATCATGGAAAAAACCCGCCGATGGAGTCGTGCATTGTGGGACCCTCAAGCAGAGAGGATGACATCATTTTAGCTTCAAATTTTAAGTCATTAAGAGTGATGTGGGTGAGGATCGGCAGGATTCCATTAGGCGACAGCCTTTTGGGGATGGTGGGGGAGGGACAACGACCTACATAAGGCATCAACATGTGTTATTCGTTCGAGGAGAGTTAGATGAAAACACAAGGGTCAGACCCCGCAAGGCGGGTGGCAGGTTTGGTATGGCCATCTAGAAACAGAGGTCAAGGGTTAGCAGCTTGCAAAGTAGATGGGTGAGGGCAATCAACCATTTAGAAACAATAAAGAGCATAGGGTGGCCCACATATGGACCCCCACAATGCTCCATCTACAAGGAAGTTCGCAAGAGAAACGGGGTCTATGAGGCAGAAGGAAGTGATGGATTTGTCGTGTATGATGGGTGTTAAAAATGGCAACAAGGAGGATGAGGAGGTCTGTATCGGAATACCCACAAACTTGTTCAATGTTTCATGACTTCGATGGACCTAAAGCTAGGAGGACCCACAGGCCGGAGGTCATGTATTGGATGGCCACTTTGAATCGATGAATAGTGATGGGTCACCCGCGTGCGAAAGTCTACAAAAGTGGACCCACAAGTGCCAAAGAATGTGCTCTTACTTAGTTCTCAATAGGGCATAGTGAAAAGAAGGCATCTGCCCGCACACGTGGGCCCACAAAGGGAAATGGAAACAACCTTAAGTTTGGTCAATAAGTGAACAACAAAGAGAGGCTCACAGTCGCCAAGGGTGCAAATTCCCTGGTTAAGAATGGCGAGTGGTGAGCCAAGTTCTGTAGGCCCCTAAATGACCGATTTTGAAGGGTTTTCAAATTTTGAAAAGATGGGTTTTTGTGTGGGGTCTCGTTCTTTATTGACTGCTTGAGGATTTTAATAATTTTACTTCTTAAGATTTTTGAATTTGTAAAGAAAACAAACTAGAGCATGCACAACTAGGGTGGTGGAAAACTCACTTGGAAAACCCAATGTAGTGTGATGAGGAAGGCACTCGAATTCATCCTTGAAGCGATGCGGGCATGGAGACAATGAAGGCTAGAAGCACTCTAACAATTTTTGACTAGGAATGTCGGTGAAAATGATATGTTAACTTGGGTATTTATAGGATTTTAGTAATTAATTACTTGCAATTAATAATTGTACGGTGGTCCGTGCGGTTGGTGGGCATGGGTTTCAAAACGGTTGGGGACGGGAAGGTTGGAGCCCATGATGTGGTGATTGTTAGATGGTTTTCATTTGGAAAACTAATGAAGGGAGTGGCAATGAAAGATGCGGGTCCTGCAATGTATTTGGGAACACCGACTCGACCGCTGCAAAAATATTTCGTAGGGGGAAACCCGCAAGGGGGGGACCTTCATCAGGAAAAAACAGACAATTTTAAGGACTTAAGGGAAACTTCCAGAGGAACCCCACAAAGGAAAAAGAATTGAAAATTTAAAAGGTGGTGAAACTTGGTCAACTCAAGATGGTCTGTTACGCTTGGAATTAGGCCTATTTAGGCTTGTTTGAATATGCCACAATAAGGTTTTCAAACCACAGACTTCAAATCCTCATATCAAGGGCTCAAAAATGTCATATGGTGTCTCCCAAAACCTTTCCAAGCAATTTCAACAATCACCTAAGAGCCTCTCTACAAACTATAACTCCTATACAACTTATATGCAAAAAACAAGAGGTTTTTTTACTAGGGCATCAAAAAAAATTCACTAACCTCCATCCCCTACTCCTGCAAACTTTTGGGCACCAAAAAAACCTATATTCCATCCATTCCACCAAGTTTCATAAGGTTTCACTGGTGGAATGGTGGAATTTTCATTTTTCTTCCTTTCAAAGCAATAAACCCAGGGTTTTTTACCAGTCTAAGAAGCTATAAAATTCTTAAAACTTGATGAAATCAAATGAAATAAATTGCAAAAAAACATAGATTCAATGTATCATCAATTCCAATTAATGTGTGATCACTCACAGGTCGTACAAAGCTGTATAGGACTGTGTAACAACAAAAATCAATGGAAAAACACAGAAAATAAAGTATTTCTTTATTGCTTATCACCAAAACTCACACTAGAACCTTGCCTCGGCCTTCACAAGGCTTATTTAAGAATTTAAAAATAAAAAACCAACCGTTCACAACCAAATTTCAAATCCCAACCATTCACCTTCCCTAAAACTGCAAAAATGCAAAAATTGCTTGTGCAACTTTTTTCAAAAGTGACATATTACTACAAAACTGGCCCCACATGACCAAAACCAACCTAAAACAAGAAACATGGTATTAAAATACCTTATTACAAAACAAAACATGACTTAATCACAATAACACTAACATTAGACCCCCTTCACATCATGAAGACTCATGTGCCCTTGCACCAACAAATGAATAGAATAAGCCCTGCCAATGCATTAAATGGATGCTACAATTCATCTGCACACCAAAAATCCAAAATTTAAAAGAAAATATTTACAAAAGGAAATTACAAATATTTTTGGGTGATGAGGATTTCCCATACACCCGAGATTCTCTTGCTTCAGACACCCCATGTAAATGAAATGTTCCATGAGTGAACAACTCAAGAACATTTTGGTGCATTCGGGATAGGAATACCAAACTTCACCAAGTCTGTTGCACTGATCCATGAAGCTTCATCAACTGCACAGTCCTTCCATCTGACCAAATATTTCCAATACTGCTTTCCCCTGGTCTTCTTTCCAATGCAGGAATCAACTATCTGATCCACTTCCTCCATTTTCTTCTCAAGCAACTAAAGTGACCAATCTAGTGCATCCTATGAATGTGAGGAACCAACACCTTCCTCTTCATGATACTCATATAGATCTACAACATTGAATATTGGGAAAATATCAACTCCATCTGGAAGTTCAATCTCATATGCATTTGAAAAAAACTTCCTTAAGCTTCTACAAGGACCTATATTCTTCCACTATAATTTATTATATGTTCCCTGTGGGAATCTTTCTTTTCTCAAATGTGACATTACCAAATCACCAATCTGGAATTCTTGTACTCTTCGATATACATCAGCATTCTCATTTTTATGGGCACTTTTCTCCAAACTCTCTCTCACCTCCTTATGCAACTCCTAAATATGCACAACAAAATCTTGTGCAAAAGCACTCCTCCTCAAGTCTGCACTATCTTTCAATTCATCTACTCCCCTTGGGTTGTACCCATACACAATCTAAAATGGACTCTTTCCTGCACTTCTGTTAATGGAATTGTTGTAGGAAAACTCTTGCTATGGAAACACCAAATTCCATTGACTAGGCTTATCACCTACCAAACATCTCAATAGATTACCTAAACTCTTGTTCACCACTTCAGTCTAACCATCAATCTACGAATGGTAGGATGAATTGAACCCCAACTGTGTTCCCATTTTCTTCCACAAAGTACGCCAAAAATGACCAACAAACTTAGTGTCCCTATCTAAGACAATACTCTTTGGCAACCGTGCAACCAAACTACCTCTTTGAAAAATAAATTAGCTATATGTGAAGCATCACTAGATTTCTGAAAAGGAATAAAATGAACCATTTTTGAAAACCTATCGACCACAACATAAATAGAATCATTAGCTCTTTGTGTACATGGAAATCCCAAAAAAAAATCCATGCTAATGGATTCCCATGGCCTTTCCGGTATAGGTAGTGGTTGATACAATCCTATATTCCGCCTCACTCCTTTGGCATGTTGACAAATTCTACAACCCTACACTATCTTCTTCACACATGCACTCATTCCTAGCCAATAATAGCTCTCTATCAATTTCCAACATCGTATCCACACCAATATGTCCACCCAGACCTCCACTATGACTTTATCTCAACAAATTCTCCCACATGGAACCTTGAGGTATACACAACCTCTTCCCTTTGAACAATAAGTTCTTCTAAATAAAATACTCCAACCACATAGTTCTATCTACCCCCCATCGTGTTCTTGCAAGCTTCCCAAGCTTCCCTAAAATCAACATCCTTTTCATACAATTCTCCCATAGAATCAAACCCAACAATACTCACTCTCATTTTTTTCAACAACAAACATCTCCTACTCAAGGCATCAACAACCCTATTTGATTTCCCACTTCTATGCTTCAAAAAAAATGAATAACTTTGAAGAAAATCAACCCATTTCACATGTCTTTGATTCAACTTACCTTGGCTATGGATTAACTGCAAAGCCTGATGATCAATGTATAAGAAAAAATCCTTGGGTAGCAAATAATGCCTCCATCTCTTAAGCACCTAAATAATTGCATAAAATTTTTGATCATACACAAAATACTTCCTTTTAGCCTCACTAAGCTTCTCACTAAAGTACATTATGGGCCTTCCCTCTTGACTCAAAACACCTCCTATTGTTGTCTCACTTGCATCACAATCAATCTGAAACACCTTTCCAAATATGGAAGTGCTAATATAGGCTGCTTTGTCACCTTTTCCTTCAAAATATTAAAACTTATTTATGTTGTTGTTGTTCACATAAACTCCCTTCTAGTACCCTTCATTTTTTATGACGTTATTGGGGCACAAATACCACTAAAATTCCTTATGAACTTCCTATAGAAGCTCACCATGCCATGGAAACTCTTAGCTTAACACATACTCCTTGTTGAAGGTTAATCAATGATTGCTCTCACTTTCTCTGGGTCCATTTTTAGACCACTAATAGACACCACAAACCCAAATACACTAGTTTTTCTTTCATAAAACTACACTTTTTTAGATTAACCAACTTTTATTCTATTAATCTTTGCAAAGCTAACTGAATATGTTGTAGGTGCTCTTCTTTTTTCTTACTAAAATTCAAGATATCATCCAAATACACAATTACAAACTTACCAAGATATGGTTTCAAAACTTCATTCATCAGCCTCATGAAAGTAATTGGAGCATTTGTTAGCCCAAAATGCATCACCGATCATTCATACAATCCATCTTTTGTCTTGAAAGTTGTCTTCCACTCATCTCCTTCCCTTATCCTTATCTGAAGATATCCACTCTTCAAACCAATTTTTGTGAAGTATTTAACTCCACTCAAGCAATCCATCATATCGTCCATTCTCAGTAATGGAAACCTTTTTTTTAATCTTGTTTATAGCTTTGCAGTCTGTACACATGCGCCATTCTCCACCTTTCTTTGGTGTCAACACTGTTGGAACCACACAGGGGCCAAACTTTCTCTAATCAATCCCTTATCCAATAACTCCTACATTTTCCTAGTAATCTCCTCATTCTCCATAAGTGTCATCCTATAAGGTGATTTATTAGGAAAATTGGCCCCTAGAATCAAATCCATACAATGACTAATATCCCTCATTGGTGACAATCCATTAGGTAACTTATACAACAAAATATCTTCTTACTTTCTTATATTTATTTCCTGGATTTCACCTAGAAACTCTTCTTTTGTTTCTTTGTCCTTATTTCCCATAGGTTTGGGCATGATGGAAAAACATGCCTTATCCTTTCTAAGATCTCTCAAAAATTGTTTCCCACTGACCAAGCATACCCTTGGTGTATTGTCACTCCCCTCTTCCTTATCCTTCAAAGGATTCACAATTTACTCTTTCCCATCCTTCTTGAAGGTATACTTATTCAATTTCTCATCATGGATAACCTGTCTATCATACTACCATGGTCTTCCCAAAAGAATATGGCAGGCATCCATTGGCATTACGTCACACATAATTTCATCTTTATATTGACCAATTTGAAAAATTACCGGACATTGTTCATTCACCAACAGATGATGCTCCCTCTGCAACCATGAAACTCTATATGGATTAGGATGTTGTATCCTCTTCATCTTCAACTTATCCACCATTTCTTCAAAGACTATGTTATTTTTACTACCACTATCCACTATCACATTGCAACATTTTCCATCCACCTTACACCTGGTCCTAAACAAATTTCTCCTTTGTACCGATTCTGGTTTCTCTTTCTTAGGACTCAACAAAATTTTACGTAGCATCAATGACTCCCCATATTTAGGATCTTCTCCATTCTTTGTTGTAATTGTCAAATCATATTTTGCTTGTGCCACATGCACTCTAGATTCTTTTCCTTTTCCTCCATCTCTCTGGACTTGTGGACATTAAAAAATCCTATGTCCCACTTCTCCACATTGGAAACATGTTCCACTAAAGCCTCTCCCTCGGCCTCTTTCAAAGAATCCTCTCCCATGAGAATTTTCTCCTCTCCCTCTGAAGGAGTCTCTGCCTCTACTACTTGGTGCACTTTCTTGAGATGTGCTAGCCTCCTCTTGATGGCTCATGATGCCTCTACCACTACTGAATTTTCCTCTTCCATGAGAGAATTTTCCTCTACCCTTAGAGTTATTTTTTTGCCTCTTTGCAATATTTTCTTCCACCTTTAGGGCATATTGATATGCCTCTTCAATGTTGGTTACTATGACCAAACTCATCTCATATTGAATAGAATTATGCATCCCATTCATATATCTATACACCTTTTCTAGATCATCTTCCACATGTCCTCCTCTTATGCTTAAATTATAGAATTTTTCTATGTACTCTTGTACAATTTTCTCCCTTTGCTTCAAACTCTACAACTTCTTGAACAAATTCATCTGATAATCTGCAGGAAAAAACTTTTCCTTCAACTTGGCTAACATCCTCTCCCAGGTTCTGATTTTATCCTTGCCTTTTCTTTGACTTTCGTCTGCACATGATCCCACCATATGGAAGCATTTCCTCTCAGCTTTGTGCAAGAAAATTTCACACTTTATGGGTCTTCTACAAATTCCAAGTCAAAATACTTTTCCATCTCCAAGATTCAATCAATTAGATCTTCTGAATTCAAACTTCCATTATAGGAAGGAGGGTCCATCCAAGGTTTGCTATTTATTTTGGCCATAGCCCTTAGAAATCTCACATTCTCATCATCCTCATCCACAACATTTTGGGGGGTTGCTTCTCCTTCTTCTACCTCATCGTCACTAACATCTTCTACATGTGCTCCTCTTCTTTGTGTCATTTCCACAACATCCATCCTTGCTGTAATTCCTCTCAACATCTCCATGAGAACCACTAGGTTATCATTTTGTTGACCTCTTTGGCCACATACTCCTTGATCCATGTTCATACCCTCTACAATTGTAGGTCTTCTCTCTTCTCAATCTACCCAAAACACCAATTCTAAGGTCTCCTCTCAATACGGCCAAAACCTATTCTAGGTTTTCTCTCAACCCAACCAAAACATGCTCTGATACCAATTGATGCAGGTCAAGAACGGTGGACCTTATCAGGCTAATTGATCTTGCAACAATTATTTCAAAACAAGAGGAATTTCAAATACAACAAATAATCATCACAAATACAGAATCAAGAACTCCAATAGTTTTATTTATATTCAACAAATTATAATTGTACAACAATTCAATTTCATGCCCCCTTCAAAAAATTTGTATTGTCCACGCATTACCCAACTCGGTCTATGCTAACCCAATTCTCTATTCAACCCAACTCTTGTTCTTCATATCCCTCTTCTTCCTATTCTCCCTGCCAAAATAAAAAATTATATGACCATTGGGATTTTGTTATTTCCAATTCAAATATTCGCCCTTGATCTTATAGTTTAACATATCATCCTGCAATACCACGACGACCTATGTAGATGACCACAAGGTTGTGGTTTACAAAATCCCCCATGCTACCACGAGCCTCCAAATGTTCCATCATGGGGTAGCGGTAAGATTCCTGCACTACCACATGTTCCAAATGCTTTGTTGTAGGGCAACAATAATGACCACCAACCTCCCTCTAGTCATCACAATACTACCAGCTCAAGACTTAACCATTGCGGGTTAGTGGTAACTCTTGAGTTATCTCGTGATGCTGCAAGTCTAGAAAATGACCGCTACAGGAGTGTGGTTAAGAGCACAAATGAATAGAATAAGCCCCGTCAATGCATTAAATTGATGCTACAATTCATCTACACACTAGGGTTTGTGCAAGATCATGGGGGTCCAAAAAGTGACAATGTGAAAAAAAGGCATTTTTAACATGTCCAAAAACGTGAAATTCACACATTTGACTTTTTGCAGGCCAAAGTACAATATCTATTTTGGTTTGGTAATACTGAACCTAAACAGATATCCATTACAAAATGAATATTCGTTATTTGTGTTATAATTAAAAAAAACCCAAGAGGTCATATAATATAATATTATATTATATTATATAATATAATATAATATTATCAATATAATATAATATTATATTATATTATATTATAATATAATATTATATTATATTATATTATATTATATATATTATATTATATTATATTATAATATTATAATATTATATTATATTATAATATTATATATATATTATAATATAATACATATATTATATTATAATATAATATTATAATATATTATATATATATATTGATATTATATGGTCGGGTTGTAAATCCTAGAATGGATATCTATTACAAAATAGATATCCGCTATGAACAAATATCCATTATTTGAGTTATAATTAAAAAAAAAACTTGAGAGGTCATATTATATAATATTATATATATAATATGTATTATAGTAATAATATAATATAATATATATTATATTATAATATAATAATATAATATATATAATATATATTATATTATATCATAATATAATACTATATTATATTATATCATAATATAATATAATATTATATTATATCATAATATAATATATTATATTATATCATAATATAATATAATATTTTATTATATCATAATATAATATAATATTTTATTATATCATAATATAATATTATATAATATTATATCATAATATAATATAATATAATATAATATAATATTATTATATTATATTATATTATATTATATTATATTATATTATATTATATTATATTATATTGATATTATAAGATAATACATATTATATTATAATATAATATATTTTATATTAAATGATCGGTATTTTAAAAAAATCACTATGGTTGGGTCACGGACCCGACCATTTATTTAAAAAAATTGTAAATAAGGAAACATATATATGTTTCTAGTATTATATACAAACAAAGAAAACCTGAGAGCTATATTTTTACCAGTATTTTTACAAGCGTGAGGGTTTTAGGAGAGCGACTTAGATATCCATTTGGGGGAGATAAAATTACCAAAAAAATCACCAAATTTGTAAGGTATGTTTGATTTTTTTAATTTTTATACAATTTATATTCATTTTTCTTTTTTTTAATTTTAGTCAAAAATAGGGTATATTTGATAGGTTTTTTATTAGATTAAAACCATTGTTAATTTTAATTTTTTATTATCAATTAACGGGTTAAAAATGGATCAAAATGAAAATCCTAACCTTGCACAAAATGAAAACCTTAATCCTCCAGAAAATGAATACCCTCCAAATCCTCCACCACAGCCATTGTTTCCAAATGAAAATGTGCCAACAATACATGAGTCTATTCATAGGAATTTAGATCAATTAAGAAAAGTATGTCAAATCTATGAAACACTCGATGAACTATCAAATATGAAAAACACTTTGGAAACAATCATTGTAAACGTTCAAACTTTGGCAATTCAGCATAATAGATTTGCACAATGGTGAGAGCAACAAAGACAATTTTATGTTGATGGGTTATCGCATGATGAGGTGAAGGCTCTTGATATTGAAAAAGGTCAATTAGCCTAGTTATTCATAGATTAGAGAACTGGATAGCCTGTTAATCTGGGAAAACCAAAATTTTCAATTAAATGGTGCACCCATAGAGGAATATTAGATAATTTTTGGAGATGTTGGTGGATGGTTTTTGATAAACCACCCAACACAACCTTGATGTCCCTCAATATTTTCTCTAAAAATTATATGTTGAGTTTGTGCTAGGGAAACGTGTCAATTACTTTGACATGCGATATTTCTAGGATGTTGCTAGAGGGATGCCATAGGATAGACCTAGGGCACGCCGAGTCACCCAAGTTCATCCTCCTCTACCTATTGCTACTCCAACTCCACTACCTTACCAAAAGATTGTTGTAGATGCAGGGACAGTGAGCATTTATGCATTACATTCGTTGAGTGATCATTTGGTGAGGCAAAGCCATCATGTTGCACAGCCAGTTGACAGTGCATCCCATCACGGTGGTGTTGCACCTAATACATCCTAGCCTAATGGTGGTGCACCTGCTACAACAGCTCCCACTGGTACATAGCCATCATCTCTGACTAGTACACCGTCCTCTTTGGGACATATTTGTGTGCCTTATCGTTGCATGACATGAAACAATTTATGTTTTGGTCCTCTCTGACGGTCCACTGAGGCTCCCATAGACACATCCAACTTTGAGGTTCATGATATGTCGGATGTAGGAGTTGATAGAGCACAAAGTGGAGCATTTGTAGGCGAGACATTGATTCCCAAGGATGATATGGGAGCACTGGAAAGTCTTAAAGCAATTTCATAGTGTGTTTTATGTAAATTCTTTCATATTTTATGAAGGATATTTGTACTAATATATGTTTATGTGCTAGAATCTTTAACAGTTGTTGATAGAGGAGCAGTTGTCAGAAGTGCAACAGGATATGCATACTGCCATTTCATTTTCCTTAGACAATCAATACATGGTAAAAAATTTAAATTTTTATTTTAGATGTCAATCTTTGAAATCTAATATGTTTAAATACATGTACTACATATATTGATAGTCTAATGTAATCTTGTCTTTTTATGCAGCAACCTGGTTCTTATACAACCTTGTTGATTGAGTCTGATCCATTGGATGAAGTTGCACAACAAGTATATATCTTTTTTATTGTTGACATTATAATTATATGTGCATGTGGATTTACATTCTTGTAATTTTTTATACAAGAAAGCATCTTAGCTAATCCATCCACTATGAGCCCATCTAGTGTCATAGCATCACAACAGATATGTGTTTATTTTATATTGCAGATCATTTACATTTAGATAGGAGTAGATATGTGATTAGTAGATATGATTATTTGTCAACAATTATATTTTAATTTGTATCATTTTTATTTTATCTACTATAGTCCTTTATTCGACCCAACATTGTGACAAGTGAGAGACCATTACTTTATAGGAGGACTCCTGATCGTCCTAGGGGACAATCATATGTAGAATGTCTTGCAGAAAAGAGAGCAAGATTAGAGGTAAACAAGAATTGCATTATTGATATAATATAGTACATGTATACTGATTTTTGATGTTAAATTTGTAATTTATAAATGATGGTATATAAGTTTCTATTTACTAGTCTATCTTGTCAACCATTCACATAATCTAATTTGTGGTTTGAAATGTTATTGTGCAGGAAACTGCAAAGCATCTAACTTCTTCGAGGAGGCTTTATTTTGATGGTCCAACACAGGATTAGGATATGATATAGATTAGCATGTACTTAGGGTTTGATAGATCTTGAGATGGCACATATGCCACAATTAGTAAAACTTGTAAAACTTGTTTTGAGTAGGCATATGCCAAATTTGTATATGCACAAACACAATTATTCTACAGTTTGATATATAAGAATTGGTATTCGATCTAATTTGTTTCTCGTGTGCATGTCTTTCTACTTTGAATTTTCAAGATGGAATGTATAATTATCTTAGAATTGTTTAAAGTTATGATTGATAATGTATGTTATAGATTAATGAAATAACATTTTAATAGAACTTACGAATTACAATTGGTAATCCATCTATTTCTTTGAGGAGATTTTTCAAACAATGAATTGCATTTTCTATTGTACCACATTTTCCATATATGTCTACCAATACATTTTTATCAAACACTCATTTTTAGAATACCCATGATTTCAAGCTCTGTTGAATGAATTTACATTTGACATTATTTTATTTCTTAAACTCATGTAATGAAGTGTGTAG
This sequence comes from Sequoia sempervirens, assembly GCA_007258455.2. Taxonomy (NCBI): domain Eukaryota; kingdom Viridiplantae; phylum Streptophyta; class Pinopsida; order Cupressales; family Cupressaceae; genus Sequoia; species Sequoia sempervirens. The sequence continues at coordinate 27,503 of VDFB02391085.1, read as the reverse complement.
CTGATTTTTATTTCAAAATAAGTTAACAAAAATGAAAAGTAGATACAAATTAATGAAATGTGTTTCATGTTGCATTGTTCATTTGAAAGTAATATAATCATCTGGATAAAAATCAATGTCACTTAATGTTCATTGAAGCATAATAACATGTAAAAGTTATAAAATCATCTTGAGTAAGAATCAATATCCTCACAAAATCAACTCAAACCCACACAAAAAAAGGTTGTGAAAGACACCCATTACCCTTTTGTTTAACATATCTCAAAACCTAATGTGCTTGTTTCGGAACAACCCCACTAAAATTGAACTATTACGCCGAACAGGGCTCCAATTAGCCCAAATTTGCAAAACAACTCATCTTTAAAACTGTTTCCCCTACAAGATTCCTTTGGAAAGTATCTCACCAAGCTATAAACAACCAAATTCCACAAATATCATCCTTGTAAACGCCATCTAAGTCACTCAATCATGCAACCCTCATTTTGCTTAGATTATAAGGGGTTAATTGAAAGTATGCATTTCCACACATATCTCATTCAAAAAACACCTCAAACACATTTATAGAAGTTTGCATATGCTTAATACACCTTTATAAAAATTTTCCCCAATATATTTCAATCACTAACACCCTTAAACCCCCAAATTTCACTCAAAAACCACACTTTTTGCATCTAGGGCATCATACCCAAACCTCGATTGACCTCCCCTACTCTCCCAAACTCTTCTAACATCTAATTCCTACCTAATTGGGCCATGAAAAACCAACTTCCAACTGTTTTCCAATGAACTAAAACAAGATGACTTTTGAACTTTCATCATTTGACAATAAGTTGCAATTTTGACAAGCAGTGTAAAGTTGTAAAGTGGTGCAACTTTCGTTCTGCAACTCATAGGACCAAACAAACACTTCCAACACGTCTGGATGGGTACATTTATGCTAGGGATGGTCCTCTTTTTCACCCAAATACGTCAAATCACTCCAAGTTACATTGGACCGACGATTTCCCTTAAGAGTCCAAAGTGCTAAAAGGAAGCAATCTTTGAAGGACTATTTCTCAAAAATCGTGACATCTATAGACTCTTCGTCTAATGCTATGAGATTGTGTTGGGACCCTCTACAATAACCTCTCTCAGATTTTTCTATCCTAGAGGAATTTTCCTGTGGTGACCAGTTTTCAGTTGAGGAAAAAGTTGTCAGATGCAAGTAGTGTAAAGTTGCAAAGTGGTGCAACTTTCATTCTACAACTCGTAGGACCAAATAGACTGTTCCAACACGTCCAAATGGGTACATTTATGCTAGGGATGGTCCTCTTTTGCACCCAAATACTCTGAATCTCTTTGAGTTACATTGGATCAGCGATTTCCCTTAAGAGTCGAAAGTGCTAAAATAAAGCAATATTTGAATCTCTATTTCTCAGAAACTGTGACACCTACAGACTCTCCATCTAAGGCTATGGGATCGTGTTGGGACCCTCTACAATAACCTCTCTCAATTTTTTCTATCTCAGAGACATTTTCCCTCGGTGACCATTTTTCAGTTGAAGAAAAAGTTGTTAGATGCAAGCAGTGTAAAGTTGCAAAGTGGTGCAACTTTTGTTTTGCAACTCGTAGGACCAAACAGATTGTTCCAACACATCTGAATGGGTACGTTTACACTAGGGATGGTCCTATTTTGTACCCAAATACTCCAAATATCTCTGAGCTACATTGGACCGACGATTTACCTTAAGAGTCCAAAGTGCTAAAAGGTAGCAATCTTTGAAGGGCTATTTCTCAGAAATTGTGACGCCTACAAACTCTTTGTTTGAGGCTATGGGATCGTGTTAGGACCCTCTACAATAACCTCTCCTTTTTTTTGATATCTCAGAGGTGTTTTCCCGCGGTGACTAGTTTTCAGTTGAGTAAAAAGTTGTCAGATGCAAGCAGTGTAAAGTTGCAAAGTGGTGCAATTTTCATTTTGCAACTCGTAGGACCAAACGCACTATTCCAACATGTCTAGATGGGTACATTTACACTAGGGATGGTCCTCTTTTGCATCCAAATGCTTCGAATCTCTCTAAGTTGCATTGGACCTGTGATTTCTCTTAAGAGTTCAAAGTGCTAAAAGGCAACAATCTTTGAAGGACTATTTCTAAAAAACGGTGATGCCTACAGACTCTCCATCTGAGGCTATGGGATTGTGTTGGGACCCTCTACAATAACCTCTCTTGGATTTTGCTATCTTGGAGGCATTTTCCTGTGGTGTTCAGTTTTTAGTTAAGCAAAAAGTTGTCAAATGCAAGTAGTGTAAAGTTGCAAAGTGGTGCAACTTTTGTTCTGCAATTCGTAGGACCAAACAGATTGTTCCAACATGTCTGGATGTGTACATCCACCCTAGGGATGGTCCTCTTTTGCACCCAAATATGTCGAATCACTCTGAGCTACATTGGACCAACGATTTCCCTTAAGAGTCCAAAGTGCTAAAAGGTAGTAATCTTTGAATCTCTATTTCTCAAAAACCATGACGCCTACAAACTCTTTGTCTGAGGCTATGGGATTGTGTTGGGATCCTCTACAATAATCTCTCTTCATTTTTGCTATCTCAGATTCGTTTTCCCACAGTGATGAGTTTTTAGTTGATGGAAAAAGGGTCAGATGGATGTGATGCAAAGGTGCAAAGGGGTTTAGGGTTTGTTTTGCTCCTTGTTAGTAAGTGAAAAAGTGATTCATTTACTCAAATACACTTAAGCCGTGAACTACACACATGAATTGAAAGTATACTCTTTAAAACATATAAGTCATAAAGTATACATTGCAATTGTCATAAGTGACAAAGTATACACATAAGTTGTAAATTATACACTTTAATACACATAAAGTGTACACAATATGCATGATATTATCATTCAATAATTGCTATCAAATATAGGATTTACAAAATGCCACGTAGGAATACAACAAATGACCCTAATACATAGTCGTTTCCCAGTAGGGGAAGGAAATAGAGCTTGCATTTCCTTCGCGGTCGACACACTCTTCCACAAGAGTAGCATGTTGACGTTCTAGAGTGAACCACCTACACAAACCATTAAGGTAACAGCCAAACTACATACAATAGAAAAGATGCTTAAAATAACAAATCTATATTATTCTAAATGACCTAATTGATGATGAAATGGTAATGCAAACTATAAAAGATGTTTAGAATAACCAATATATATTATTCTAATCTCTCGCATACCTCTCCCAAAGGGTCAAAGCTGGCTATTGTTGCAGCAAGTCCATGATCTATCGTGTTAGGAACATCGCAATATACTTCAAATGAGAAATCTATATTGTCACAATAGAAAAGATGCTTAGACTAACAAATCTATAGTATCCTAAACATCCCGATTGATGATGAAATGGTAATGCAAACTATAAAAGATGCTTAGAATAACCAATCTATATTATTCTAATATGTCGCATACCTTCCCCAAATGATCAGAGTTGGCTATTGTTGCAGCATGTCCATGATCTATCGTGTTAGGAACATCACAATATACTTCAAATGGGATATCTATATCATCAAAATAGAAAAGATGCTTAGACTAACAAATCTATATTATTCTAAATAACATGAATGATGATGAATTGGTAATGCAAACTATAAAAAATGCTTAGAATAACCAATCTATATTATTCTAAACAACCTAAATAATGACCCTTACCAGATAAACAATGTCAAAATGTGATGAATAATATCATACCTGTCCCATACAACAAATGATCTGCTACTCAAGTGTCCATGCAAGGTCATCTCTTACCTTCAAATTTTCTAGTAATGCTTCATGATCAACACTACTAATTGTCCATAGTTTTTTTGTTTTTGGTCTAGCATGATGTATCAATAACTTGAAATTAGTTGCTATAACAAGGTGCAAATACATTAGAATGGTTTTGTGTTTCTCATAGCCTTCAAATGCAGCTACGTTGTTCTTTCTAATCATATATGTTTGCAACCAAGTTCTAAAAACAACAACTGAACCTGTGTGATCATAATTTTTTTATCAACATTTAAATATACTTAGAATAAAAAATCTATATAATTGTAAACAACCTAAATGATTGTGAAATGGTAATGCAACCAAGTTCAAAAAAACAAAAACTAAACCTATAGGATACATGAAGCCATCATCATCTGTCATCGGTTGTGTTAGCTTTTTCTTTCCTTGTACACATCATGTCAACCAATAGTCTGATCCATCTGCATTCCCCTATGGTGCTACAACTGCATAGACATGTCTTGTTTGTACAAGATCTAAAAGATGATCGTAGTCAAGTGAACTTTCCATTACATCTTGTAATGAGGATTGTGCTACAAATAAAGGGGTTAGGTAGTGTGGAATCCATGTATCTACCCATTCACTTGACTTGCACTGATCCCAATCACACTGAATACAATTCTAAAAAAAACAAGCCATCTCTTGTGTCCATATGGTCCATGAACTCGCATCTAAGCTTCAAACTGAATGCATCTTTGAAGAATCTCTAATTGTTTGACATTCCATTCTATCTCCCAATGTGCCCTCCTCAACCAACCAAAAGAACCTACTAACTTGTGAATCAAGTTTCGCTCCTCGTGATAGTGCATAGGTACACCAATCCACAATAGAACGTGCATCACTGAATATTACACCACCTCTATCTTCATTTGTTCCTTAACCAAAGCTCTCTTCACACATGCACCTGCACCATCATGCTCACCTTTTCCATGCCCAACTTTGAAAAAACTCTAAATATGTGGTACACCCCTCTCTATATGCATCCTACTCAACCAATAAAACATGTGAGCATTCTTGAATTGCCCTGTGCAATTATTTGACCAAATCAAATGTTGACCCATTGCAATTCCTTTTTCCTACAAGAACTCAAAAAAAATTCAAAACAATGTTGTACAAACTTGGATGAATAAGATATATCATCACTCATGTAAAAATGGTACTCCCTAATTATCTTCCTATCCTCTTTTGTACTATCATGGCATGCCTATATGTTATGTGGACAAAAATAGAAATTTGAATAGAATTATAATATTGTGATTGAACTTCATTTTGTGGATGCAATGTGTAATTTTTAGAAAAATCAACTAGAGATACAATAGTTTCAATTGGGAAAGAGTCCTTGCACATCCTGAATTGTTGAGCCAACCACTGCGACCTGTGGCTATGCCTTGCATACTTATAGAAAATATTTTTATTAAAATCTGAAATAAAATCAGCAATACTTACCTCTCTTGCAACCAACTCGCATCTAGAACCCTCACCTCCACTCTTCAATGTGTATTTCATTGTCTCATTTTTTTTTTCTCAACAATTTTGTTACCAAAATCATGATCGTTTCCCTCATGAAATCATGTTACAAACTTCGATAAACCACCACATTGCAAACACGTTCCATTTAAACAATCATTTTTATAAAATAAGAAGCCACCATTTCTAATGCATAAAAATAAATCTAACTCCCTAGATGACTTGGGAAATTACATTGCATGACACTCCTACAAAATTTCGTCAGTATGCATAGTCGAACGTATATGGCATAACAATTCATGATACATTGAAAACTCAACATAGTATTTACAACATGTATTATGAACCTTAATAGGAACACAATAAAATGGTTTCCAAGACTCAAAAGCCCTTTGCGAGATTTGCAAATGTGGATGTTCTTGAAAAAATTGTTTGTACAAAATTATTTGGCTACATTCCAAAAAATGTTTAGGATGCGCTATACGATCTCTATTTCCAATTCGTAACTTTAAAATATCCTTTACGTTTGGTGATACTCTAGAGTGAGAATTCCAATATTGTTCAATTTGCATCTTTACATTATCGGTTATCTTTTTATCAACACGTGGAAGCCTCCCACTAAAAGCCCATGTATCATTTTGAAGAGCACTATCGATTCTTCCTCTTCTTGATAGTGCTTTATTCATTGTTTTACGATTTAAGTTAAAATCAATACAATTTTGTCTCATTAAATGAGAATTTTTCAAATGATGGCTTACTAGTGAGGTTGTGATCACTCTTTGAGCAGCCCTTTTATCTTTTTCCTTGCTAGTCTTTCCAATAGAGGTTAGAGCATTAAAAATATTTTTTACAATAAGACTATTTTTTTTTATTTTTTTTGTGAGACAAATCTTCAATTTTTTTAATAATGGTCTCATTTTGTAAATCTTAAGTAATTGCACAAAAATTTGGCATTGTTCGGTTAATGTCTTATTGGAAAAGAATTCATTGAACAATTTTGTAGCCCACAAATGAACCATTCGTTGTGACCTTTTCCCTTCAAGATTATCAATTATGTTCTCATCTATTTCAACCAACCATTTAGGGGTTCTTTTGTAATTAGGTGTTGCATAAGGTTCATTTTCAACATTTTCATTTTCAACATTATCAATTACAATTTCATTTTGAACAACATTTTCATTGTAAAAAAAAAAATCATTTTCAACCACATTTTCATTTTCAACATTTTCAAAAACAACTTCATTTTGAATATCATTTTCAACAACATTTTCATTCTCAATGTTGTTCACATTTTCATTTTCAATTTGAATATGATGTTCAATATTTTCAATTCGCATATTTTCTTCACTTGAATTAACATCCAATGGTTCAGAAGAAGCTTCAATTTGAATATTTTGCATACCTTGTCTTCTTTTCCTATGACTTTCTCTATCTTTTGCTCTATATGCTTCAATTTTTTCTACTGTAAGTTTCCTTTTACCTTTTCTCTTATTCCTATTGTTGCTCCCCATTGCACAAACAAAAAAATGCACACGAATGATTGGAATTCTACAAAAAAGTTTAAGAGAATCTTTGAAAAGCTGAATTTCATCAGATGCAGATAGAAATCACGAGATTTTCATGGCAAAAAGAATGTAGGGACCGTTGAAATACTCAAAACATTCCCTTTTTTGTTTTTTATATAACTTACAAAACGGATATCCATTATCCGTTTCAAAACATATATCTGTTTCTAAACGAATATCCATTATAGATGAATATATGTCACCTCTAGTGTTATTAGAATGTCATATGTTATATAACATATATCATATATCAATATATAATATATAATATATATTAATATATAATATATATTATATATCATATTTTAATATATATATTGTTGCTCGTCCAAGTGTATAACACACTAACACAAACAATGAATATCCATTAATATCGGATATATGTCACCTCTGTTATTACGTATCGCATGTTATATATTTTGTTGCTCGTCCAAGTGTGTAAACCACTAATACACAAAACATCCACCCTCTCCTACCCTCTCCCTCCTGCACCCACCCTCTCGCACCCCCTCGCACCCCCTTCTACCCCCTCCCACCCTCTCTCCCACTCTAGAATATAAATAATATATATTATAGTATATATTATATATAATATATACTATAATATATTTTATATATAATAAATGTACTATAATATATAGTATATTTATATGTAATAAATTTGTAATTTAAAAAATAGATATCCGTTATTAACTGCTTTGAATATTGATGCCCCGTGAAAAATCAATATGGTGTTGCATAACAGATATCTATTTTGTTCTCTCATTTTGAAACGAAGACAATGTCATAATATATAATATATAAATATATAAATATATATATTATAATATAATATATATTATATATTATATATAGACAATAAATTTATGATATAATAAATGAATATCCATTAATAACAGATATTCGTTTTTGATCCAATTAATTGAAGCCACATGGGAATATAATATACTTCCACAAAATGGGCATCCATTTGTAACGGATGTCCATTTCTTTGAGGACTTTATAATGTGAATTCTTCCTCATTTTCACGAACCAGTCCTCATTTTGGCAACGCATCAGTCGAGCATTGACCTTTAGCGACCTCCAGGTATGTTTTTTTTGCATTTTTTCAAAATGTTTTCCTAATTAGTGATAAATTTAAGTTTTTTTTGCATTCTTTGTAGATTTTTTGAATTTTTTTCATTTCTATTTAAAGTTACAACAAAATTTCAAACCCTAGTTAGTGAAAAACATCAAACAAAAAAATGGAACCTTTATTACTAGAAAAAAGCCATAAATTTGAACCTAGCATACTAAACAAACATAATATAGAACTTTCATTACCTCCTTTCTCCATTTTTTAAAACCGTTTTACATTCTTGTCTATTTTTCATGTTTCTTAAATTCTTGCTTTGTTTATTATTTTTAAATTAGAATTTCTTTGTTAAACAATTTGTTTTTTAATTTTTTTGACTGTTCAACTCTCAAAATAGAAAGGATCCTTGTTGGAAGTGCTCTAAATTTCCAATTCTTGGTGAATCTGGATCTATTGTTAGTATTGACCAGACAAAACTTGTCCCTGCACCCATAAAGAAATAGGCAAAGTGAATGGGTAATAATCGATGTGCTATGCATGAGGATATTATATTGAATCATATACAAATGATAGCCTCTCGCACATCCCATTGATTGTTACCCATTAAATTTTTCATTTCCCTATGGCCACATGGACAAGTTTTTGTTTAACTAACTATGTATACATATTCACTTAGTATTGGCAATTTAGAGCAAAAAAATTCCACCTTTGTTGAATCAATTTGGAGCTTAACACTTCCACATTGCAACGAGGTAAAAATTTAATGTATTTTTAAATGAGATTCCACATCACTTTAACAATTATTTATTTTCCATTTACACTCCTTAGACATAAATGAGCTTTACACATTTTTTCATTTGTATTCAATTGATTCATTTATATTGAATGGTTTAAGGGGATTCTAAACATGTATCTTACATTTTTCAATTACAAATTTAATGCAAGTTCACTTATATCTAAATCATGGACCCACACCCTCCAACTCCAACCACTCCACCTCCACCACCTGCACCCGATGGTGCTCACTTTCAAGAACAAGTCGATGTGAATGTTAGAACCATTCAGGATCAAGTTAACACTATTCAAAACAAAGAATGTGTTCACCCATTATTGAGACGTTTTGCATCAGAAATGTAAACTATTGTTGATGCGTGTAGGTCCATGGAAGTGGACTTAGATGAGCATCAATGATGGCTAGAGGAAAGGAGATAGTCCCAATCTAAAGAGGAAAATGCAAAGAAATGAATAGATGCAACTAAGAGCCACAAACCTTTATTAAGACAATGATCTTATATTTATAAAAGAATTGATATTCGATGGATATTTTATAAAGAATTTGGTTGGATGGATATTTTTAGTGTTGAATTTATGAATATTTAATAGTATAATGATAAGAAAAAAATTTAGTAATACATATTAAATAATCTATTAATTTAGTGTTTTCTAATGTATATAGTGTGTGTATATAGTGTTTATTCATGCATCATGGTTGACTGATGACTTATTTGTTGATCATAATCATTGTATAGATTTCACATGAACAATATAATTAACATGTATCTTGATGTCTTCTAAGAATTTTGTTTGAAAGTTGCATAATGTTCTTGTTTATGTACCATGATTGGAAGATAATGATTCTTATCCATGATGATTTTATGGTCTTTTACATGAATGATCTAATGAAATGTTATTAAATTTGAATGATTTAATGGCATGAATTTTGAATTGAGTTGTAATGGTTTTATTTGATGGTTGTATCACTTCTTATTCTAGAGCCTATCCCAACACGAAAAAACACTCTTCCTCTCAACTCTCTCTCTCCCCCTCTCTCTCAAGTCTCTCTCTCTCCCTCTCTCCTCCTCTCTCCCTCTCTCTCTATCTCTATGTCCCTCTCTCTATCTCAACTCTTTGTCTATTTCTCCCTCTCACTCTCAGGTTCCTCCCACCCCTCTCTCTCTCTCAAGTCTCTCAGAGCTTCCTCTCTCCCTCCCTTTCTCCTCTCTCAAGTCTTTATCTCTCCCTAGATCAAGTCTCTCTCTCTCTCCTCAAGTCTCTGTCTCTCCCTCTTTTCCTCCCACTCTCCCTCTCAACTCTCTCTCTATCTCTCTCTCTCTCTCTCTCTCTCTCTCTCTCTATCCCTCTCACTCTCAAGCCCCCCTCTATCTCTCTCAAGTCTCTCTCTTGGACTCTCTCCCTCCCTTTCTCTCTCTCTCCATCTCAAGACTCTCTCTTCCTCTATCCCTCCCTCTCTCCATCTCCCTCTCAAGACTCTCTCTCTCTCCCTCTCAATTCTTTCTCTCTCACTCTCTCTCTCCCTCGCTCCCTCTCTCCCTCCAAACTATATATATCTCTCTCCTTCCCTCTATACCTCCCTCTCTCCCCCCCCTCTCTTGATCTGTATAGGATCTAGACTAGATTGCAGTTTAAATGCTTAACTTTTACAATGCTTTACAATGATTATTTCAAGTTAATTAAAACAAAATTAACTTAAGGAAATAACATAAAGAACGTAATCAAGGTGATTATAACAGAAAGAAAAGAAATGAGAGACAGAAAGAGAGAGAAGAAGAGAAGTGCAAACAACGCTTGATAACGGAGTTCGTCACAGAATGTGACTACGTCTCCGGGTCCACTCCAATAGAGAGACCGATCCGATTAACTCCAAAATCGATTACAATGATGCACCAAGACCATCAGTTCGGCAGCATAACAGGGCTCCGACATTCAACAATGGCTTGAAAATTCTTCAACAAGACCTCTCTTTCGTCAATCTCAGATCAAGACCTCAACCTAAAAACTTGCTTACTCTCACCTTCCACCCTCCTTTTATACAAATAATTTTCTCAATTTGGCCTTCAACCAAATGATTTGGAAATATTCACCTTATCTCTCCAAATACATAAGGATCTTTAAAAATCTCCCATAAAATCCCCTATAATTTTTCCAAGCCCTCCTTATTATTCATTTCGGGCTGATATTTGTTTGATAGTTTTGATTTAATCCTTTAAAAAGGATTATTGTTTTACATTCTAGGGGATTAGTTTCATTTTTAAAGCATTTCGGTTTTAAACATTTTAACAAAACGCACCGATGCTAATAATACTCATAAACCACCGAGTGGCTTAACGGTGGCTAGCAATATTAGCAAGCCGGCGGTCGGGGTTCAACCCCGGCCGCTGGCTTTATATAGCCAATTTCCGCTATATTTATAACAAAACAAAACTAACTGTATGTATAATTAGCGGCCAGTGTTGTGGTGCAACGGTCAACCGAAAATCTCGGATGCGAGTGGTTAAGAGGTTGAGTCCCATACCGACCCCCCATATATTTTGCTAACGAACAACCGAACGCCGACGACGGAGATAGAGATAGAAGAGCGCGCCACGTGTCGCACCAGGAGGGTGCCACATGGCGGAATCTGATTGGCCAATAGCACTGATCTGGACGACAACTCAGCGCTGACTCAGATGACGTGGATGCTGACTGTGCGCCAACTGGATGACAAGTGTCAAAATGCTATTCGCTGTCGATGCCCACGTACACAATGACCTATCCGCTGACGTGTCCGCCAATGTGGATGATGACGTAGCGCTAACGCCGATGCCGAGTAGGATGCTGACTGTGCACGGAGTGATGACGTGGCGTGCTGACTGAGCGTACGGATGCCACATGTCGTGATCTGATTGGTTCCGTACAACACTGGCAGGAAAGCCACGTGTCAGAATTTGGTTCAGCCACTTCATCGTCCGTACAGTACGGAATGCTGACGTCAGCATCCGTACGGTCCACCTCAACAAGTCAACTGCAAACTTTGACCGCTGATAAGTTGAGCCTCCGATGTCGGATTTCGACGAAACGAACACCGTCGGAATCGTCTCGACGAGCTCTTCGACTTGACATTGCTTTTGTCAACTTCCGAAACAATCATTTTTTCCGCTTCCTGGATGCCCCTGATTCCAGTTTGACCAAAGGTTTGACTGGCCATAACTCGTGCAAACGGACTCCTTTTCACTCCGTTCGAGTTGTGTTGGAATCAGGACACCGAGCTCTTTCTGATGGTGCAGATTTTGGAGAAAAATGTGACACTTCAATTTTCACTAAAAAATGTCCATCGGATCAGGCCTCCCCACTGAAGACCTTTTGGACCTCCAAAAGTGGCATTTACTCTGACAATAAGTGAGGACTTGGCCTCCCCACTTGTCCTGTATCCTCTGTACATCTGAAAACCTGGCTCACAAGCACAATAAAGACTGCAACAATGTTGTTGAACATGAACATTATTGTATCACTTCCATAAGCTTCTACATCAAATGTCGTAGCCACTAACCAACAAAAATTGACTAGCATCAAGCTGAACAATAATGCAGAAATGAAAGAAAGTAAGTCAACAACATATCGATCCTTCACAACAGGAACATTATTACCCAAGGATCCATCAATGCTTTCAATAATCATTTTCTCATGCTGTACTGCAAGTGCATCCTGCAACATCTGACCCTGGTTAGCTACTCCAAGTTCAAGTGTAGAACCACCTGTACTGACAGACATAAGAGTTAACTCTTTACTTGCATTAATTACCCTCTTTAACTGCCCTGTATTTGCAAAAGATTGATCAGTCTTAATCTTGCGAGAATGTACAATGTACTGAATGCCATCCTTAAACAAATGATAATGATTCTTTTCCCTGTAGAAGATTGCTTTTCTGTCATAAAGATAAGGGCTACCAAGCACTATCCCACAGATATCCAGTGGAACTACATCAAACTGAACTTCATCCACAAAATTACTAGTGATTGTGAACCTTAAGGTGCATTGTCTTGTTACTTGCAACTTATCATTTTCACAAATCCAACCTAGTGGATAAGGTCTCTTATGTGATGTAGTTTTTAATCCCAAGTTGTTTACAACACTTTCTGAAATTAGATTAACTTGTGAACCACTATCTATGAGTGCATTGATTTTACTGTTCTTAGCCATAACCCTTAAATGAAACAACTCATTCCTTTTTGCATCTTCAGAGAAATCATTAACTGTAGAAGAAGAAGCACATCTTGCAATAGAAACACCAGAAATAGAAGCTTTACCTTTTAGACCCATCGCTGTTATCTTAGTCTCATCATCTGAATCTGAACCAAGATCCATAACAACATTCATGGATTTGTCTTTACCCTTCTGTTTCTGATTACGTCTTTGAGCCCACTTAGGCCTCAGTTCGGGATGTAACTTCCAGCAGTGATTTTCATCATGACCATTCTTGTCACAATGAGAACAAGAAAGTTTCTCATCCTTCTTGACTGTAGCTACCTTCTTTCCTTTCCCTGTCTCTACATTCTTAGAAGATTTCTTTACATCATTATCAATAAAAGATCCTTTACCCCTTGACTCTAAGTGTGTAGCTTGAACAGACACTTCATCCAAATTACAAGGGTTCAAAACCAAAATAGAATGCCTAAGGTAGGAATGTAGACCTCCTATGTACTTCAACAACGTGTCTTGGGTATACAAAGGAACATTCAAAGCAATAGCCTTCTTCCTAAATTCATGGGTGTACTCTTGGACAGTTTGACCCTTCCCTTGCCTAAACATTTGCCAATCCATCATTAACTGCTGCATATGTCCTAAGGGATAAAACTGCTTCTTAAGTGCATTAATAAATTCTGCCCAAGTTAAACTGACTCTACCATGTTGTGAAACTTCTGCCTTAGACTTACTCTCCCACCAGGTTAAGGCTGTACCTCCTAAACGAAGAGTAGCTAATTGGATCCTATCAACATCATCTATTAGGTTTTGGACTCTACAGTAGACCTCTATTTGTTGAATCCAATCATCCAATTTTTCAGCATTAAGTTCACCACAATATTTAGGTAAATCAAATTTTACATCCAGTTTTATTTTAGGCTTATACCCACTCTTGAAAGGATTAGAAGAAATAGAATGAGGAGAAGATGGAGAAGAAGGAGAAGGAGAAGAGGGAGGAGAAGAAGAAAAGGGGTGATTTGGTTGCTTGCCACCATCTCCATGTTGTTTCCCTTTCATGTCTTTGCTATCTTCTTGCTTCGACGAACCTTCTTCACGTTCCTTCCGTTCTTGTCTCTCCTGAAAAAGTATGTCCACCTTTGCCTTCATCTCAAGGAATGCTCTTCGAAACTCCTGCTCACTGATTTCTTCAGGAACCTCCATTCCAGAAACTGACATCTTCAAAAATGTTTTACGCTTCCCGATCTCAGGATCGAAGTCTTCGAGCTTGCCTTCGCCTTTCTGAATCCTGGATCTCGTTAGCATTCAAAAACAATAACTGCAATAATAGCCAACTGTGCTCGATACCAACTTGATCTGTATAGGATCTAGACTAGATTGCAGTTTAAATGCTTAACTTTTACAATGCTTTACAATGATTATTTCAAGTTAATTAAAACAAAATTAACTTAAGGAAATAACATAAAGAACGTAATCAAGGTGATTATAACAGAAAGAAAAGAAATGAGAGACAAAAAGAGAGAGAAGAAGAGAAGTGCAAACAACGCTTGATAACGGAGTTCGTCACAGAATGTGACTACGTCTCTGGGTCCACTCCAATAGAGAGACCGATCCGATTAACTCCAAAAATCGATTACAATGATGCACCAAGACCATCAGTTCGGCAGCATAACAGGGCTCCGACATTCAACAATGGCTTGAAAATTCTTCAACAAGACCTCTCTTTCGTCAATCTCAGCATCAAGACCTCAACCTGAAAAAAAACTTGCTTACTCTCACCTTCCACCCTCCTTTTATACAAAGAATTTTCTCAATTTGGCTCTCAACCAATTGATTTGAAAATATTCTCCTTATCTCTCCATAATCCCCTAATTACATAAAATTCCCTATAATTTTTCCAAGCCCTCCTTATTATTCATTTCGGGCTGATATTTGTTTGATAGTTTTGATTTAATCCTTTAAAAAGGATTATTGTTTTAGATTCTAGGGGATTAGTTTCATTTTTAAAGCATTTCGGTTTTAAACATTTTAACAAAACGCACCGATGTTAATAATACTCATAAACCACCGAGTGGCTTAACGGTGGCTAGCAATATTAGCAAGCCGGCGGTCGGGGTTCAACCCCGGCCGCTGGCTTTATATAGCCAATTTCCGCTATATTTATAACAAAACAAAACTGACTGTATGTATAATTAGCGGCCAGTGTTGTGGTGCAACGGTCAACCGAAAATCTCGGATGCGAGTGGTTAAGAGGTTGAGTCCCATACCGACCCCCCATATATTTTGCTAACGAACAACCGAACGCCGACGACGGAGATAGAGATAGAAGAGCGCGCCACGTGTCGCACCAGGAGGGTGCCACATGGCGGAATCTGATTGGCCAATAGCACTGATCTGGACGACAACTCAGCGCTGACTCGGATGACGTGGATGCTGACTGTGCGCCAACTGGATGACAAGTGTCAAAATGCTATTCGCTGTCGATCCCACGTACACAATGACCTGTCCGCTGACGTGTCCGCCAATGTGGATGATGACGTAGCGCTAACGCCGATGCCGAGTAGGATGCTGACTGTGCACGGAGTGATGACGTGGCGTGCTGACTGAGCGTACGGATGCCACGTGTCGTGATCTGATTGGTTCCGTACAACACTGGCAGGAAAGCCACGTGTCAGAATTTGGTTCAGCCACTTCATCGTCCGTACAGTACGGAATGCTGACGTCAGCATCCGTACGGTCCACCTCAACAAGTCAACTGCAAACTTTGACCGCTGATAAGTTGAGCCTCCGATGTCGGATTTCGACGAAACGAACACCGTCGGAATCGTCTCGACGAGCTCTTCGACTTGACACTGCTTTCGTCAACTTCCGAAACAATCATTTTTTCCGCTTCCTGGATGCCCCTGATTCCAGTTTGACCAAAGGTTTGACTGGCCATAACTCGTGCAAACGGACTCCTTTTCACTCCGTTCGAGTTGCGTTGGAATCAGGACACCGAGCTCTTTCTGATGGTGTAGATTTTGGAGAAAAATGTGACACTTCAATTTTCACTAAAAAATGTCCACCGGATCATCTCTCCCTCTTAGCTCTCTCTCCCCATCCCTCTCAAGTCTTTCACTCCCACCTCTAAGGTCTTTTTCTATCCCTCTCTCAAGTATCTCTCTCTCTCTTGTGAATTGGCCACACATCAATAATTTTGTTAGCGGTGGTACATTTTCCTTGGTATTATTAATATTTAGCTGCTTTTAAGTTTTCTTTACTTGACTCATCTTCCTTGGTGGGAAAATTGATGGGAAATCCTATCATTATTAATATTTAGCTGCTTTTAAGTTTTTTGTAAGCATTTATAAGGCCATACGAGTTATATTTCAAATCGTGCCATTATTGCAAGTGATGGGAAATCTATCTAATAATAGTGTTATCTAATATAGGATATGATTGATGTGATAACCTTTTTTCTAATTCTACAAATAAAAAGCCTGCCTTATTTTCAAAGGGAGACAATGTATTCAATATATAATATATATTAAATATATTACATATTATATAATATATAATATAATATATTATATAATATATAATTTATAATATATATTACATAATATTAATATAATATATAATATTTCATATATTTACTATATGTTATATATAATAATTAATATGTATATAGTATACTATACAGAAAATATGTACTATATAGTATAATATAATAATATAATATATATATTAATATATATAACATAATATTATATATTATAATAATATATATTATAATATTATATATATTAATATATATTATAATATTATATATATTAATATATAATATATTATATATAATACATATTATATAATATTATGTATTATAAATAATATAAAAATTTATAATTAACGGATATCCATTCAGGATTTGGTTTGGGCCAGAAAGTCAACCCAAAAAATGTGTTTTTCATAATTTGTTTAGTTTTTCGAAGTTCGCCTTTGTGGCTGCGACTTTTTTTTACCCAATTTTCATCAAACGAAAAGGGTTTATAGAAAAAATTGTCAACTTTCCACCAATATAACTTTTGTCTTATTTTGAATTAAATAAATAATTATTATTGATTTTCTACCTACATTATGTCTAAAGTCCTGATTGATAGGCTGATTGAAAAACTTCTATAACTTTCAAACTAAACATTTTTTGAATCTACAAGATGCACCACATTCTATGCTTTGCCTACTATAGGATAAAAAAAAATGAATTTCATAATTTTTTGACCAAGTTATGTTGGTTAGACACAAATGTTTTAATAATTCTAAAAATTTCTAGTAAAAAAATTATAACTAATTATTTATGTGGAAAAAAATTACAAAAAAAAATCTGGCACATATAGACATGTGTCCTCTACTTATATTTAAAAAATTAGAAAAAAAATTAGGTTTTTCTTGTACTTAGGGTGGTCAGACACACACCCGCTTCTTATCTTTTTCCTGAAATTTAGTACCACTGCATTGAAATTTCAAATTTTCTCAAACAAATTTACTTTTTTCCAAAAAAAGGACTACTAGCCTAGAAACTACATTCAATTTTCTACAACTTTTATTCTCACATATTTTTCAAATTATGTTAATAACCTATTCAAATTTTTATGTCAAGTTACCTAACTCTGATTTTCTAAATTTTCATCTCCACTTAGAGGCCTAGTTTGGACCCCCATGATCCTGCACATACCCACCAAAAATACAAAATTTGAAAGAAAATATTTACAAAAGGAAATTACAAATCTTTTTGGGTGATGATGATTTCACATACGCTCAAGATGTTCCTACATCACAAGGTGAGAGATAAGATTAAATATTTATGAAAAGTGTCTTAATCCTATGACATGAGATAATCAATATTAAATGACTTAAGAAACAAGAAGTAAATTATATAAGATAAGATAAAAATAATTTTTAATGTTAGCTAAGACTTCTAGAAATATTCCTAAGACCTAAGTAAACTTAACATGTGAATAGGAATTACTAGGTGAACCAGTTAAGTAAAACATCTTATTCACATCAACCCTCTTAAGTGCAACTTAGGGAGAAGTAGACAAATGCAAATGATACAAAGATGATGATGGGTCTCAACTACTAGGCCATGTTAGGTACCTATTTACAAATGATCTATTACAAATGAAGTAAAGAAGAAAAACCACATAGGAAAAACCCCTCTCCAAAAGAGAGAATGCAAGAAAAAAATCATGTACAATCAATGAAAGAAGTGATGAATGGAAGACTTATCATGATCCCCAAGGACTACATACATCACAAATATACAATAAGTATCCCCCATAAGATGAAATGAGTGAGAATATGTAGCCCCTCCCACAATATGTAAAATCCTACAAAAATGGTGAGTGTTTGAAGATAAAACATTATTCAATGCCTACAAACAACATTCCTCCCCTTGGAAAGAAACAAAGCCAAGTGTTGATGCAAGAATGTTTCCCACTCCACATAGGAATTGATAAGAAGCACTAAAGAAAATAAAAAATTATTCCTTGCTATCACAAACCAAACTTCTGCACAAGTTCATAGATTACAAAAATTTCACAACTTTACAACCAAACACCAAATTGAATTGACAATTTCATTTGTCAATTTAACCAACTCAAAATTGCACAAACAAAATGAAGACAAATCATTTCATTTTATCAATTGAAATCTTACATAAAATTTCTATTAAATTCAAATGTAAATGATACCAAATCATATTCCACATGCTCCTGACATTACAATCTGTAAGTTTTTACTTGTTTCCAATTATCAAATTTGTTCAAGCACTATAATATCAGCTCTTCATCCTTTGTTCAATGCACTTGGGCTCTTCTATCCTTCTTCACACTTTTCAATACCTTCACACAGTTGCACAGTTTTATGCTCTTTACTTCAATCTTCATTTTTACAAATGATGTTCAACCTACGTGTGAATCTTACTCTACATTTTTATTCCCATGTACCCCTTATCATGCAGTGCACCCTCCTCTTTTTGATTAAATCTGCACTTGGTTTTATTTCATGTGATGCTTCACTTTAATTTTGGATTATTTTCCAAATTTCATATAGTGTAACCTCCTTCTCCCTCATCTATGTTGTTTTGTACATCCATTTTATATTTCCATTCATTCTCTATTTGTTTCTTCCTATGGCGTGGCTTGCTGCTCATTTGTAAGAAAACATTTATTTTTATTTAATTCCAATTTGCCACATAATATGGCACAAACTCTATGCTATTCTTTCCTCTGCATTTACATTTGATTTGTGGAGGTTGCATTCTTTTCTTTTCAATAGTTCATTCTTCAACATTACTTCGCATACCTTCTTCCTCTAATCTGTGTGGCCTTCTTTGTCACTTCCAATCTACTATTTTTTAACTTTTAATTGGTAGCCTCTTTGTAAACTTTATCTCCTTCCTCTCTATTATATATGCCCCTTCACTTCTTCTTGCACATTTTTATTGTATTTTAATTTTTTTAGACTACATGGAAACTCTTCCCATTCCATTAGTACCATGCTAAGAATAGAATTTGATTTAATTTATTTTTAATATTAATAAAACCAACTACTTCTTGTTTCCCTTTTTTTTCAAAGTTGATTTATTCATCAATTGAGGGGATCGGGTGTCAACAAGCAAAAAAATGAAAGTTCTCCAATTCACACAAAAAATAGCGAGTAGGTTCAGATTGATTTCCCATGGTCCCTTGCAAAAGGGTTTTTCTCCATCCTTCAAGAATTTCAAGATACTTAACTTTATGCAAAACGAGAGGCTTGAATAGAAAGTTTTAATATCTCTCAAATGATGCATGTTACAACCATGAAATCTTTTCTATTAATTCACAAATGACTTCAACAATCTGAAACCTATTTTTGGTTGATGTTGATCACACATTCACTTGGGTGCTCCTACATTAGACACGTCGAGTAGGAAGTTTGTGAGCATAAGCTCACAAAGGTGGAGTTAAGTAGTCGAACTACTCTTCTACGTTGCAACCAACTTGCAGCGAACTCCATCACTAGGATAAGTACACAAAGTCATTTATCCTTCCTCCTCTTCCAACATCTAGCTGAAAAAATTGCCATCTTCCTCCAAAGTTTTTTCACCCTCTTCCTCCTATCTCTCATGGACTTGCATCCACTGTGTATTGTCCTCCTCCACCAAATACTCCCTACTCTCCTCTCCTCCTTCGTGGGATCCAACCCACCAAAAAATGGCCACCTCCACCAAGTTCTATCTATAACACCCTCTACAATTTCTACACACAACTCTAGAACTACAACTTTATCCTCTACAACAACATCCTCTTCTACTCTCACTATGGAAGAACAATCACAAATGAAATCAAAATTTTCATAGATTGCTTATTTTTCCTTCCTTGTAATATTCATCTTCTTTCCTCCATCAACAAGCTTACCAAACCACTCTTCTTCTACCACCAAAATATATAACATTAAGTCATCCTTGTATATGGCTGACGACTTCTTTTTTAACCAAAATTGATGAAATGAAAAGGGTTTTTAAAGGAGATTCTCAGCTTTCCACCAATATAAATTATGATTTACTTTGAATTTAATAAATAATTTTATTCATTTTCTATTTGAATTATGATAAATGTCCTGATTGATAGGTTGATTGAAAAACATCTATAGCTTTCAAATGGTATCACATTTTTTGAATCCGAAACATGCATCACATTCTATGATTTGCATACTATAGGATTTGAAAAAAAATTGAATTTCATGAAGTTTTGACCAAGTTAAGGTGGTTAGACATACGAGTTTTTATATTTTTTAAAAGTTGTAATAAAAAATTCATAATTAATTATTTACTTGAAAAAAAATTATAAAAAAATATGCATCACATCGGGACGTGAGTCCTCTACTTATATCTAAAATATTATGAAAAAATATTATCATTTTATTGTGGTTAGGATGGTCAGACAAACACCTACTTCTTATTTTTTCTGCGAAATTTAAGTGCTACTCCATTGAAATTTCAAATTTTCACCAAATAGATTTTTAAAAAAAATAAACCTAGTAGTTTAGAAACTAAATTCAATTTTCTACAGATTCTAGATTCTTACATATTTTTGAAATAATATAGATAACTTATTCATTTTTTGACGTCAAGTTGCCTAACTCTGATTTTTCTGAATTTTATAGCCACTTAAGGGCCTATTTTTTCCATGATGATCCTGCACATACCCAACAAAGTTTGAAAAAGGGAATATGCAAAAGAATGTAAGTGAGCTAAAAAAATATGTGGGAAGGATAGTTTAACTTAGAAAATTCCATAATAAGAAAATGATGTCACCACAGGTGAATGTGGGAAGATGGACTCCATCACTCCATCCACTTATAAATATTTAACTTAGATTATTTTTAAGTTATATGCACATTCAGGAAATCCATCAGCAAGTGGAAATGTTAGAAAGTTCATCAACAACTAGAAGTGGATGGTTCACATGGAAAAAGCTACAAAATCATATGGGCACACTTTTCCCATAAATTTGGAAATTTCAAGTGAACTAGATGAAAAATGAAAAGTGAAGTTCAGTTGAGCATTAGGATCCCACAAGGCTTATATACTTGGGCACTTTTTTCAAAATTTAAACCCTATGTAGGGATTTCTAACTAAACAGGATATTTACAAGAAAAACCAATTCGGAGAAACATTCTTAGAAGATGGGACTCATTTAAATGGAAGGAGAAACTCTACAAGGGTATAACTTACAATTATTAGTCTCTAACCACAAGAGAACTACAAGCCTCGCCTAAGTCTCCAAGTATCCATGAGTACTTGTAACCAATTAACCCACGCCAAACTCCAAATTTAACATAGCACCATCATGAAGTAATCAAATGAATTATCAACATACCCAATACAAAGAGAACTACATACAATCAATGTCAAAGCTCCAATCATAATTAGGAATATAAACATGAAAACATGATCTAACCATCTCCTCCTAGGAGATCATGTGTACCTCTTGCAAGTAGAGTGAGAAAAATCTCTAGATAGACTAAAAATGAGGAATATAGGAACTAGAAATAACTCACTACAGAAAATAAGCATACATGTACATGAAAAGACATAATAACTACAGGGAGAAAAAAACCTACAATCAATGACATGAAGGCACATGACTTCGAAGATATGGTTGCGCAATCTTACCACTTTATTTTGCAAGACAAACCCTATGTGAATACCCATGGAACCTGGCCATGGAAAATATGCTACATCCATTTGCATTTGTCAAAGACAAGCCTATTGAAGGAGCTTATTTCCCTTAACCCATTGAAGGAAAATATGCTACATCCATTTGCACTTGGTCAAGTAGCCAATTTTAGTTAAACCTTAGGTCATGAAGGTTTCCAAGTTGAGTTAGAGGTGGGTGAACATACAACTCCACTTTTTAAGGAAGTGATTGAAATGTTTTCAAACTTTCACCAAAGTAGTGGAAAAATATCTACTTGCACTAGTCAGTTCATTGTGATCCAAAATGCATAACTAGTCAGTAGGGTCATACTTAGTTAGAGAATTATATATTTGTATGACATAATTGGTTATGTATGACACAACACTAGAGACTTAGATGGCATACTAGGGGTTCCTTAGTCTGTACTCTTCATGAAGGGTAGGGCAACTTCTAGTTGGAAGGTGTGTGAGGGGCCATTGGTCTATGGTTGGAGGTAAAGCACTTGAGTATTGCTCTCCCTCTTGTAGAAAATAATTTCGAGGCTTGTGAAACAAAAGATTTGACCAGATATGGAGGACTTGACTTTGAAACTATATTGTAATTTGTAAACTTGAATACTTGAAAGTTATCATGTGTGAATTATAGCTGGAATGTTCTATTTCATTTTCAAGTTGAAATTTAATATTATTTCAGTTTTAAAAGATGTTCTTGTATACTTCATATTTGAAATGTGCAATAAATGATGTTTGAAAAGAAAAAAATTTACATCCCTATTTTTAAGGAAATGAATTTATTTACTTTTTATGGTAAAACCAAAGTAATTACTGTGTTGCATAAGCTAGATTGTTACAATTATGATCTTGCAAATTATCCTATAATTTTGATTCCATTTTCTAGTCCAACACAAGGTTTAAAATAGAAAATTTTGAGGACTAAGGTGGAAAGCCCCATCCAAGGACCTTTATTTGAAGGTACCTTCAAAATAAGGTCCTTTTAATGAAGTAAAAAAAATAAAACATTAAAATATTGATGTGCCTTTGAATGAATATTTACCTTTATTCAAAGGCGATTTTGAGTCACCTTTAAATGAATGCGTTTGCTAATTTTACTCCCCACCCAAGTAAATTTCTAATTTCCCACAAGTGGGACACACTATTGTGGTTCTACCCATGTAGTTTTTTTATCCCTACTTCCCATTAAAAGTCCTTATATTTGAAAAAGGAAGAGTAGTAATTTGTTTAGAGGCTTTAACAAATATTGTGAAAAGGGTAAGTGAAAAAAGATGGGGGAGAAAAAAGTAGTGTCCCCTAATAAGCATAATGTGAGTGTGTTATAACATGCTCACATTATGTTGACCGTAAAAATAAAAAATAAAGGTCGAGTTCATTTCAACTCAACCTCTCAACATCAAAACAATAAATTGCAATCCTTTTTGAGTATATTCACATTATGCTAACCATAAAAATAAAAAATAAAGAGATTGAGCTCATTTCAACTTGGCCTCTAAATATCAAAACAAAAGATTTCAGCCAGTTTAGAATGTGTTGCATTATCTCAACATTAAAGGTCAAGTAGCCTTATCACCATCATTTCTCCACCAAATTGCCACCAAAATTCTACCATAATGTCCTCGAGGTCGAGGAGATGAGGTTTTTTAGTCTTTTAGTGCAAATTTTTCATTAAATAGATGGATAGAAATTGTTTTGAGTGGGTCTATTTAATTTGTAGGAATCGATAATGCCTCACCAATTGATGAAAATTGTGGTGAAGAACAACCACAACAAACCCATGCAATAATAACTCAACATCCTCTCAAGATGCAATAAAAAAAATTAGGGTAGATAGGAAACAACATGAGAGGACTTGAGGAAATAATTGAAAGGTTGAGTAGAGATCCATCAAGAATAAAATCCCAAAATTCTACCCTCACCACTTCACTAAAATTGATCATCTCTCACATAGAATCTATCATCTCTCACACGGAATATGTGAGTGGCCAAATCAACACTTGGTCAAACAAGAGAGCAGAATAAAAACAATTTTATTCTAAAAAAGTTATCTTATAGGAAAATTAAAAAAAAAAGTGAAATCCAACTTGTGTGCATAGTTCACTGACCCAAAGGTTAATGCACCCCTACACAAAACTTACACGAGGTTCCTTATCCATTGGTGCCACCACCAAGGGATAAGGAATATTTTTGGGATAGGTGGTCTATGGTTTTTGACCATCCTCCATGCAATAACAATGAGTTTGCATAGTAATTTTTTAGTAAACTTTATTATAAATTTATCCTCAACTAGATCCCAAACTACTTAGAAATGTGGAAGTTCCAGGGTAGAGGTGGATTTTGGAGATTTGTGTTGTCATTGATGACAATAAGGAGAGTGTTGCACTATGTTGTGTTTAGTGTTGTCATTGATGTCAACCTATGTCAACCACCAGTGTGGTGTTAAGTAGGTGTTGAAAATGAGGAGATTATTGGTGTTATATATGGGAGATTGGTACAATCTCTAGTGTGGTGTTGATGAGAAGGTGTTTGTGATGTTGTTGATGTAGCTGGTTCACTTCGTTTCCAAGTGCTTTTGAGAAATTTTGAGTAAGAGAGTGTACAAGGTGACAGAGTTGTTTTTTGTGTTGTGCTCTACATTTCTTCATGGTTGAATATGTGCTTGTGTGGTTTGGATGAGATGATCAGAGGTGTTTAGAGGTGTTATATCCAGAGTTTAAGGTTCTAGATTGTGTAGTAGTGGAATATGTGTTTGACAGTGTGTTGGACTGTGAAGAAGGTTGTCTGGGAGAAATGGAATTGCTTTGTATTTCTCCATGTTGAGGATTATTGTATTGTGGATTTGGGAACTTGAATAATTGTGTGTTTAGTCATTCTGCAAGGTTGGTTAGTTTGTTGTGTGTTTGTGGAAGTGTTGTTGGTTGCATGGGATGATGGTATTCTCAGCTTCTGGTGGTTGTGGCAGTGTTGCTCAAATATTTTGATGGTTTTCAAATATTTATGGATGCTATTTGATGTTGCTTCATGGTATGCTTGAGATTTTTTGGACCTAGTGAAAAGTGAATTGATTGTTTGGTAGTGTTAATACAAGTTTGGTCGACCAAGCATGCTAGTGTTACTTGCGGATGTGCTTTGTGCATTGTGGAAGTGTGGTATTGCATGTTAGTGTGTATTTGGGTCATGGTTAACTCTTAGGGTGGTTTTCCTTCACTTCTTTCCATCATGGAAGTGTTCGGTACTGACCTATTTGTTGGTTGCAAGTTTGAGTGCATACATTTGATTGAGGATGACCTAAACAAGATTGTTTGAGGTCGTGGAGGATATATAAGCAAGGTTGTTATTGGAGATGTTGTGTGGTATGTTGTAAGATGTGAATGTGATCAATTTTTGTGATCTAAGTGCAAGATTAAATGCCTAAGGATACTAGATGCAATGAGCAGGTGTCTACATTTTTAGTGTGCTTGAAGTTGCTAAAGACAGTGAGTCGAAGGATGCGAATGGTGTAGAGCTATTATGGTGGATCTTCCTATTTCTTTAAGGTAGTGAACCTTCTTGTAATAGTCCTCTTCTCTTCTTCTTTCTTCTAGATAATGAGTCCTTTGGGTAGTGATCCCTTGGTAGTGAGCCTTTCTTCTCTTTTGGGCAATGATCCCTACCAGCAGTGAGCTTATTGTATTTGGTGTTGTTATTCATATATATGTGAGTTAATCCCCATCATTGTTTTTCCTTGGTTAGGGTTTTCCACATAAATCTGTTGTTGTCTTGTTTATGACTACTATTGTATTGATGTTTCATATGTTTACTTTTTGTTGATGCTTAATAAGGGTTTTAGGATTCATGAGGGTTTAATGATTTTAATGTACAAATGATTTACCCCCTTCTTATTTGTTTTGTGTCAAGAAATTAGTATTTGAGTTATGGTTCCTTGGAATAACCTTAACCACTTGAGGTAGATCCAATGGCACACAAGAATGGTGTCAAGGTGTCTTTGTTTGATGGATAAAATTATGCTTTCTAGAAAGGGGTAAGTGCACCAAGATGGTTCCCAAAAAGGGGGCTTAAGTGGCCACTTTTTTTTTCTAAAATCAGGAAATACTGACCTTGGACATGAAATTGAGGATAGTTACACTCAAAATTTTGAGATGGAACAAAAACAAAGATTGAAGTGCTCTAAGTCTACTTTCTAAACTACTAATTTATTTTGAAAATGGTTGAGATTAAGGGGTTCAAAAGAGGGATGTACACAAATTGTTACTATTTTTGTCAAAAAACATAACATAGCAACTCTTGTACGACCTAAGCATGGTGAAATTTTTTGTTAGTATTTTTAAAATCGCTATGGTTAAAAGTTAGCTAACAATATCTATTTGATTTTTCACTAATTTTCTAAGTGGGCACTTCCTGAAAAGCAGAATTTTGGCCGTGCTCCCCCTAAATTTTTTTGAAGGTAATTGATTTTTAAAATAAAATAAAAATTGTAGAATAGAGTCTAGTTTCTAAAAATGTAATTTATTTAAAATTTTGATAAACGGTTAATTTATAATGAAAAAAAAACCAAACACTATTTTTTGGGGAAAAAGAGACATATAAACAAAAGAAATTATGGATGAAAGGCTTAACATTGTTAAAAGTGAAAAAAATTACATCGTTGGATAGCTAAGAGAGAACCTAACATTACCCATGTGTTTTCTTTTGTCGATATTGAACTAGATGCAATCTTGATGGTGAGCACAAACCCGATTATGTGAAAAAATTGTAGAATTTGTAAAAACATGTCTCTAGTCATTGGGAATGCCATCCAAGCCTCTGGGTTGGTATTCCAAGGAAAATACCAATGCTAAGGCTTGGGGATTCCCAAAGAAAACTATAATGCGCTCTCATTATAACGCGCTCGCGTTATAACGTGAGCACGTTATTTCCTAGTTTTGACATTTTGCTTATCTGGGATACATGCCAAGCAAGACATAACGCGCTCGCATTATGTCTTCATTAATGTTATGTCTTCGTTAATGTTAATGTATGTATATATCCTTGTATGTATGTATGCCTACATGTATTAGTGCATGTATATTGTATGGATGTAGGATTTTATGTACATATATATTATGCTTGTATGTATTTATGTATATCTTTAGAGCGAGGTAGAATTTTAAGAGAGAGAGAGAGAGTTGTCTTGGTAGGGTGGGATGGGGAAAGGGGGTGGAAGTGAGTTTAAAAGAGAGGGAGTGGGAGAAAAGGGGTTAGAGTGAGGGGGACTTAGCTAGGTAGGGTGAGAGGGAGAGACTTCAGAGATAGGTAGGGAGAGGGAGTGGGAGAGAGGGGGAGAGGGTGGGAGAGAGTGGGAGAGGTTGGGAGAGAGTGGGAGAGAGGGATGAAGAGAGTGGGAG